>ML801858.1:0-50969 GCA_009831015.1 Picea engelmannii
CAGTGTTTGATCCATTTGTGCAAGTCTCTCTCTGCCGGCCAGAGCCCTAAGAATTTGCCGATTAGGGCATGCTCCTTCATGAATTGCGTGTGTTCTCCAACCCGTGAGGTGCTGATGAGGTAGCGCGGCATCTTCTCCGACTGTGGTATACATTTGCCGGGTTCCCAAGTCCGTGGTGGCTTTGCTTGGGAAGTCCCTGCCTGAGTGTCCATCTCCGCTCGAAGGCCTTGTTCTCTGGCCAGGAGCTGTTCGCGCATCTGCGGCGGCGGCTCAAAAGTGGGCCGCACTATTCTGGTTCCTTCCTTGTCGTTGGCCGCTGCATTGCGGTATGAGGGGGGTTTCCCCCCCTCCTCTGCATCCATGCCCGTGCAGCAGTGGCGGCCGAGTGGTCTGCGTAGGCTCTGGTTGCGATCTTGGTGTCCGTCCAATTACCTAGCAAGGAGGCTAGGGTTTTGCAGTGTGTTCATCTCTCTCCCCCCTTCGAGGTGTGATAATTAAGAGAAACCATATTAAAATATGCAGATAATGTGGATTTTGATGCTGAAATTGATGGTCTGAATGAGAAGCTCTCGAAAAAAAATACGGTTTAAAGTTGCATGCAAAAAAAAGTAACTAAAAAGAATATTAAAGATACTTATAATGATTCACTTTTATAAATTTAGTGAAATGCATTCTACAATTAATGCACAAACTTTTTCAAAAAAGTAACAAAAAATATACTTGAACTCAAGACTTCTTACTTATTAAAACAACTTTCAACCAAGTGCTAGTGCAAAACACATTACAATTTTAAGGAGGAGGATGGAGGGTGTTGTTGTGGAAGCGACCTTGAAGTGCATATTAAACAAAAACATCTTTTCCTGCGTTCATATACAAAAAAAATTTCGTTTCTCAACAACAAGAAGGGTTAGATCTCGATTAGCTTACTTGGAAAATGCAAGTTCTCTCTGTTTTTGATTTACCGAGATTGCACAGAGCGCACGACAAAGAGCATACACAGACAAGAAAACACTTTCGACTCTGCTTTTGATTTGTTGAGGTCGCACAAAGCGCAGGGCGAAGAGCATACAAAGATCGAAAAGAGTAGCAACTTGAAAATAAAAGCAAAAAACCAAAATAGTATCTCTGTAAAAATGTTTTAAAAATGGCGTATTCAGGGTTTATATCTCAGGATTTGACTGAAATAGCCGTATCTTGGGCAAATGAAAACATTTTTGAGTGAAATGAAAAGCGTTTCTAACTAAAATGAGCACTCCAGACACAATGAAACAGTGCTCATGACCCAAAAATATACAGAAATAGTTAAAACTAGAGATCCAACAACATGACTTCCAAATCTCGATCTATAACGAGAGCGAGTCTTCAAATGTGCTCTGATACCATGTTCGACAACACAGGTATTTCAATAGAGGACGAACACATTCAGTAACTACTCACACAACCGGATCAAAGATCAACACATCGATGTTTTTACACGGTAAAACCCTTGCGGGGAAACATCCACGACCCCAACTAATGCAGTCACTTGAGACAATTTATTAATGGAAAATAAAAATATTACAAGAGAGTTTCTCACAATCGATCATTAGCAAATGACCAACCATGATCTTTAAATAGAGATCATGGACCAATGGGATGTTAAGTTGTGAATCAATGTAGTCGTTAAGATCGAGGAGAATATGAGTTGTCAGATCACTCTATGTCAGGAACATATCGTGACCGTCGAATTACAAATGCATACTAAAGAAACACACTAAGAAACACATTTTATCCTTACAACACATTAGACCAAGTTGGTCTTAACTAACTCCTAAGTGTTTAAATATCCTAACATTGATGCCTTCTTTGCCACATCTATTTTTCTACTTACCATTTCTTAAACCCGTGGTCGATCACTGCCACCTCTAGTTGTTGTTGTTGCCACCATTGGTTGTTTATTCATCCATTGTTGGCACCTCTTTCCAGTTGTAGCTTTTGTTGGTTGTCCTTTCTCTTTGGTAGACCCTCTACTGTCGTCCCATCAAGGCTTTCCACTGCAAATTGTAGAAAAATCAGACCCAACCTGGTTTCAAGTCTCAATGAGAAACATCATAGTTTAATTCCCAACCCACATTGCATTTTCTGTTGCAAATTAGTTAGCATGAAAATAACTCATAACAAGAAACACGAGAAGTTTGCTACAACCATTAACTCAGAAATAAATGCACACCCAGAAAAATTTGACACAAGAATTTTGGTAAAAAATAGACCCTGGAAAAGCCCGCAAGGGAAAAACTAGTGAGAGAGGGGAGGCTTTTATTATTCAAAGCTTAGAGAGAAATTTATTACAACAATCATCTTCAACAAATTAAATATCTCATTTTTTGTGCCTACAAACAACCTTGAAATGTGTACTAACTCCTCGATTTATGTGCTAAGAAATCCATACAGGGTATGATTGTTCCAACATTAAATGTTGTACGATCACCTAGAAATTTGTGCCTATTTGTTGAGAAAAATATCTAGAAATTTGAGGTTGCTCTCTTCCTCGATTTTTGTGCCAAACTTTCCCAGAAACGTGTGTAGCGTGTCTCCTCAATTTCTATTCATTGTTATTGATGTACGACTTGCCTAAAATCCGTACGGTACAACCTATTACTTGTTGTACCTGCTTCTCGATTTCTGTGCCACAAGCTTCTCTTGGAATTCGTGCCACTTTCACGAAACTTGCCTCTTTTCTCAAGCTCAACTTCTCTCTCATATACTCTCCAAATTCCCATGAAGAATGAGGAACGGGTGTGCCCTCTTTCCCTAATTTGAGTCAAGGAGGGAATGTGAAGAGTCACATGATCTAAGGGTTGAGATTAAATCTAGGCCTCTTAGATCAATGGTGGTGATTTAATGACCTTTAAGTCACCCACTTCACAGACATTACATAAGTCACTTTTAATTTTATCTCATAAAATTAATACACTAGGGACCACATTGGACACTTTCTAACCCCTTAGGTGCCTTAGTTGTGATAAGTACTTTTCCTTGGTACTTTTTAATTATTTAACACTCCCTCTTACTGAGGAAAGTGTTCCTCACCACTCCCAGCTCATCTCTGAAGGGTACAAACTTGCCTCTTCCCAAAGCCTTAGTGAGGATGTTCGCTACTTGCTCATAAGTGGATATAAACTAAAGCTCAACTACCTCTCTCTGAACATAGTCCTGAATGAAGTGATATCTAATCTCGATGTGTTTCGACCTATCATGGAAAACTGGATTCTCAGAGAGTTTTATGCAACTCTGATTGTCATAGTAAATCATCGTGGGTCTCAAATGCACACTAAATATCCCAACCAACAACTTGCGAAGCCATATGGCCTCACAACTCGCTTGATTGGATGCCATATTACTCAGCCTCAACATAACTCAAAGCCATTGACTTTTTCTTTCGACTGATCCAAGACACAACTGCTGATCCCAATCCAAAGCAACAACCTGAAGTACTCTTCCTGTCAATGATGCATCCTGCCCAATCTGAGTTTGTGTACCCAATCAATCTAACTCCATCTCCTCTCTCATAGTCCAGGCCACAATCCACCGTACCCTTAAGGTACTTGAGCACATGTTTTGCTACCACCCAATGCACTCTCTGAGGCTCCACCATAAACTGACTGAGAGTGTTGACAACACAACAAATATCTGGTCTGGTGTTGACTAGATACATCAATGAGCCAATCAACTGACGATACATCGTGGGATCAACCAACTCTGACTCAGAAGCGTTAAGCTTTTTCCAGTCGGTTATCATGGGTGTGGACATGGGCCTACAATCCTCCATCTGGAATCTCCTCAGAATGTCAACAACATACCTGCCCTGTCCTAGAAAGATGTGTCCTAGCCCCTGCCAAACCTTCAATCCCAAGAAATAGTGCATTAGTCCAATGTCTTTCATCTCAAACTCTGAAGCAAGACTCTCCTTGCAACCAACTATGAGTCTCTTTGCCCCTGTAATGAAGGGTCATCCACATATAGCACAAGAATGAGAGGATCCTCCCCAACCACAATGAAGTAAAGGTTGGGATCCACCTCACTCTTCTCCAAATCCATTTTCTACTGTAGATTTTAACCTTGTACAATATTTACTGTAAACATATTTTCATAAAAAGAACAGAAAATATACAATGGCAAATACAAACATTACATAAAGATTTTTCCCTAAGAAGCCCAAACCAGGAAAACCAACATATTCTATATTCATTCATAGTGATACATTGTTTACAATACAATATACATATAGGAGCCAACGACATCCAAAACCCTAACCCAATGACCTAGATTAGTCAACAATCCTAATTCCTTAACCGGAAATAGAAAACCATCAGGAAAAAACCATGTGCTGAAAAACCGCCCAACAATGGACACGAAAATCAAGGCAACACGAAAAATGAGGCAAAAATGCGACACGTTTCCCGACTACCCGTGCAATGAATATAACACATACCCAAAAAGAATAAGTATGTATCAATCCTCGAATACCAAGCTCTAGGAGCTTGCTTCAATCCATGCAATGCCTTCTTCAATCTACACACATGAGAATCTCTCCCATGCACCTCAAAGCCCCGTGGTTGCTCTATGTACACCTACTCCTGTATGAGACTATTCATAAATGCAGTCTTCACGTTCATCTGATGGATCTTCCAACCCATCTCTGCTGCAATGGAGATCACTGCCCTGATCGAGGTATATCTAGCAACTGGAGCGAAGGTCTCATCATAATCTATTCCCTCTACCCGTGAGAACCCTCGAGCCACAATCCGAGCCTTGTACTTCTCAATGCTCCCATCAACAACATACTTGATTTTATAGAGCCACCAGGAAGTCATCACTGACTTCCCCTCATGTCTCGGAATGACCTCCCACACATCATTCTTCATGATGGAATTGTACTCTTCCACCTTGACATCCTTCCAGACCTGTTGACCTACTGCCTCCTCAAAGATGGAAGGCTCAGACTCAATGATCTGCTCACCATCGCTAAATAACTGCAAAATCTCTCTGGAGGTTTACTCTCCCTCACAGTGTTCCTGCAATTCCCCACATATCCCTAAACTTCCTTCAAAGTGTCTTGAAGCCATTTTGGCTTCCTCTTCTCTAAAGTAGCGTCATGTGGAGGGGACTCCTCCTCAATCCCACTACCCGAAGATGATGATCCTGAGGTCGTCTGAGAACTAGGAGACTGAGAAGCAGTACCCTATGAACTGGTAACTCGAGGACCAGTAATTTGTGACCATGTCACCTGTGGACTAGTAGCCCTTGAAGCAGGAGGTCCTAAACTTTGTGACACAGTACTCTGCGAAGGACTCACCTGAAGTCGAGGAGTCTGTTGCTCCCCCTATTCAACATATAGTGACTTCATAAAGGCTTTATCCTACTCATTTCTCACATCACGTTGCACAACTATCTTCCTCAAGGAGGGGATGTATATGCGGAAATCCTTTGAGGTCTCACTATACCCAACAAAAATGCCCTTCTCTGCCGTGGATTCTAGTTTTGTCCTTTTCTCAAAAGGGACATGTGAATATGTAAGGCACCCAAAAATTCCGAAGTGCCCAATCTCAGGCTTCTTCCCAAAGAAAGCCTCTTTAGGAGTCTTATCTCCCATAACTCTGTGTGGACTCATGTTTTGTAGATAAATTGCAGTGTTGCATGCCTCAGCCCAAAGAAAGAGTGGTAGCCCATGATCATGTAACATGGCTCTCGTAGCCCCAACAATGGCCCCGTTCTTCCTCTCAACAACCCCATTCTGCTGTGGATTGTAGGGAACAATCAATTCTCTCTTAATGCCTTCTTTTGCACATAGGTCATTGAACTCATTGGAGGTATACTCACCTACATTCTTTGATCTCAACACTTTGATTTTCTTCCCTGTTTGGTTCTCCACAAGAGCTTTGAACTCTTGGAACCGCTTGAAGACTTGTCCTTCGATCTTCATGAAGAAAATCCAAGACTTCCTGGAGAAGTCATCAATGAAAATGACATAATACTCAAATCCACTCAAAGATGTAGAAGACATAGGACCACATACATCAGAATGAATGAGATCAAGAATACATGCTACTCTGCCATCACTGCTTGGAAAAACAGTCTTGGTGTACTTCCCAAGAGAACACCCCTTGCACACCTCCTGGTGCTCTGTACTAAAGCCTGGTACCTCCCCTGTAAGAATCTCTCTCAATATCTTCAGAGCCCGATGATGCAAATGGGCCATCCTCTTATGCCATAGCTCACAAAGGTCATTGCTGTTGGTACTATGCATCAATGCTCTAGCTAGCAGAAACATGAGCTTGTACAACTTCTCATGTCGGATCGGATCCCAATCACTTTGGATGAAGTGACACCCGATCGCTTAGGATACAAGAGCACATGCCCATCACAAAACAACACCTCATATCCCCTATCATCAATAGTGGAAATTGAAATCAAGTTCTTCTTTAAGCTCGAAACATATAGGACATCTCTCAACAACATGGGAGGTAAAGACTCCCTCTGAAAGGATACTGTCCCACTACTGACTACCTTGACCAGTAAGTCATCTCCAAGCACCACCTCAAGATCCCCAATCTATGTAAGATCTGTGAAATACTCACGACACCTGCCATATGGCTGGAGGCACTGCTATCAATGTACCAAATACTAGTAGATGATGCTCTAGAGGAAAGACACACCAACAATGAATACTCCTTAAACTTGTGGGAAAACTCCTCCACATCTGTTGAAGCTGCACTCTGCTTCTTCTTCTTCTTATTAGGACAAAGACCAACATAATGCCGAAACTTGTGACATGCAAAACACTTGACTTTGCTCATGTCCTTCCCTTCACCCTTCTGCTTGTTCCCACCCTTGGAATCCTTCTTGGACTTCTTCTTGCCTTTAGTTGTAAGTGCCACATTCTCCTCTTCATTACCTCTGGATGAAAATAATGCTAATTCATTCTTCATCAAGTTCAATGAGTGCATTCTCTTGTAAATTCCCTTCACAAAGATATTCATCATCACATACAACAAGTTTAGGAGATTTGTTTGGGAAAAATAAGAGATTTTTGAAAGAGAAGTTGGAAGATGTTTCTAACCTATTCTAAACACTTTTCACAAAGAGATCGATGAGAGATACGAAGATATTCAAACTCTACAACCACATCTCATTTCCCTTCCTCATATTTTTTGCTCATTTTGTGTGAATTATAGTTGTCATTGTTGATGTCGTAGTTGTTGAGCAATGTGGAAAGATTCTTTTTGCAACTCTTGTACAATACACATCTCCTTTTGGTTCTCATCTCTTTTCATAAAATCTCTTGTATGGAGTTTGGCCTCTTATCTTCTTCTCTTGCTAAATGAAATTCTGCTGCAACAATCTCATCTCTTTAACAATTTCTGTCCAAAGTGAAATGATCATAACTTTTTTATTTTACACCAAAAGAAAACATATAATATAGATTTTTTAAGCTACAAAGATATATTTCTCAGTGGTCAAGTAAAATATGGGAAGTTCTTATAATATGCCAAAAAAACCCAAAAATATAGTCAAGGCCATAGCAAAAATATGCCAAAAATAATATATTTTGAAACCTCAATATCTTCATTTTTCAACTTTCGATTTGCGTGATTTTTTTTTAAAAATTGCATATGTTTTCAAGCATATTTCATATCTACTATTTTTTAAAGGTTCTGTAGGAAAAGTTAAAAAAACATTATGTGTATTATAAACCTATTTTTTCTATTCTCTTTCCGTTTTTCCTTTTTTTGAAACACAACAAAAACATAATCAACAAAAGTTCTAATACCAACTTTAATGTCCATGTCACCAAGTCAACACTATCATTACACAAAATATTGATAGTGACAAATGTAAGAGAAACAAACATCAATGAAGTAAAGAGTAAGTGTTAGGGCATGGTTGGGGGCACCTACACGCTAGGGATGGATTCCACCTACAAATCCTAAAATATGGGTGGAAAGATCATGAAAAATGATACTTGATTGAGTAACGAGATTGATTTATTGATAATACTTGAATGGTTACAAGTGACAAAATGAGACCTATTTTAATACAACTCTTAACCAACAACTCTCCACCAACTTAGTGACAAATCATTGATGAGTGTGTTGATGTTTGAATATGTTAAGATTGAAACAACAACTTCATGAGGAAATGAATCCCCTTCCGTTTTTATGGAGGTGGCACTCCTATTAGGCTAAAAGATGTATTTTGAATATCTTGGATTAAGGAGAATGCTAGATAACAAACCCTAGATCTTTATTGCTTTGATTTATACATGGAATAGTTCTTTAATAACCTGATATTATCTTTATGTGCAACGAGAAGTATTTTAATTATAGAAATATTGAAGGAAGGCTTCAATATCATAAAATATGTATCATCAACATCATATATACAACTCTTTAAATCACATACAAATAGTGGATACATCCATATTTTCTCATAAGAAAAATGATGAAATAGTTTTGATCATCTCAAAGAACTTTAAAAGAGTTCTGCATTTAATATTGAAAGAATTTGATAGGCAAACTCCAAAAATCTCACACTCAGACATCCCAAGATCTGAGAAATCATTAGAGAAATGCCTCGAAATAATTCTTTGTGGAGCTTTATTCATGAAAGATATTCAACAATACAAAAACTCTATTTAGTGGTCACATACATGTCTATAAATACTCCATGATAATGTAAGAAAAATATTGGAAGATTACAAGAGAAACACTTCAAGAACTCAATCTTATGTTCAGTTTAGAAAAAATGAACAAAAAGCCTTGAGAAATTGGTGTAGAAGAAAAAGACAAATGGATAAGATGGAGATCTCTATTAGCTGATCAGAGGCTTGGATGCATGTTGATGGCTAGACCCTTTTGTTATGATCTTCTGTCCTGATAATGCAACCTTCTCTAACTCTTTGATAAAGCCATTTCTTGTTGTTTTAAAACTGGTTCTTTTAACTTCCCGAATAGTTAGGGTTTTTTCTTTCTTGAAAAAATCACTTTAATTAATGCCTCAATAATGTCTCTTTAATTAATTTACATCATTCACATCCACATCTTGAAGTGGCCTTTTTTCATCTTTCATAGAAGTTTTTTAAATAAACTTTTATTTTGGAAAATTTTAATTAATTTCCTTTTAAAATAGAGGACTGTAATTTAATTTTCTGGACAAAATATTTACATTTTTAGCCATGGAAATCATTTCATATGTGATCTTCATTGTCTTCTCTTTTCAATGAGTCCTATTGGGTGCAATTTCGATCCTTGGATCTCACGATATGAGCTTGTGAAGTCAAGGTATCAAACCAATTTATCAACACATCATAAAAATATTGCTGACTTATCTTTCAATTTATGGGAAAAATATGGGCAATTTTAGTCCTTGAAACATGTTCCATGATGTTCCTTGTCGAATTACCTTTCCAACGAGGTAAATTTTGCCCAAATTCGACTCTTGAATCTCAAGATATGACCTCCAAAACATCAAGACTCAACAACCGTTGATCAGTTTTCATGGGGCAATTTGGGTCCTTGATTTCAATTCCGCGATTTTCTTTAAAAAATTGACCTTTCTTCATAAAATGAATATCTCACATGCATGGGAGTTTTTGGAACTTTAATGTATATAATGAAAAGTGTATCATGCTTTACATGTAGAGCGTGAAGAAACTATAGAGATTAGGAGATTCGACCCCTTAGAAAATTACTTAAATAATTAAATATTTTGACTGCCCATTCGTCCTCCACCTATGCCCAGTCAATGCCAAGTGGAGATGAGTCAGCGATGAGTCAACCTCCACATCATCGCCACATGTAATGAGGTTATTCCCTACCATGTGTCACCTTCATATTGGTTAATAGAGTTGTCATGTGATGAATGGTTGGTTGCCAAGTGGAATTATTTCATTGGTTAAGGATATATTGTAGGAAACTTTGGTTAAGTGAGTGAAGAAGTGGACGAGAGGTGAAGGGAATCTTCCTCCACCTATTCCCAGTCAATGCCCAATGGATATGAGTCAACGATGAGTCAACCTCCACATCATTGCCACATGTCATGAGGTTATTCCCTGCCATGTGTCACCTTCATATTGGTTAATAGAGTTTCCATGTGATGAATGGTTAGTTGCCAAGTGGAATTATTTCATTGGTTAAGGATATTTTGTAAGAAACTTTGGTTAAGTGAGTGCAGAAGTGGATGGGAGGTGAAGGGAAGAAGGTGGGTATGCAGGAGTATGGCGGGTTTGAGGAGTATTGCGGGTTGGCGGAGGTGAGGGAGGGGAATGGGATGAAACTACCGTGAGTGAACCCGTCGTGATAATGAGGAAGGAAGGAAGGAAGGAAGGGAGTGGAGAAATAAGGAGGGAGGAGAGAGAGGCGGGTTCAGAGGTGAGGAGGGTGTGGAATATGAACTCGATAAATTATAAAAATAAACTAAGTATGGAGTGGGGAGATATAAGGAGGGGCGAGGAAAAAAGGGAAATAAAACTAAGTGTTAAGAAGATAAGAGGAGACGAAGTTATGAGAGGATTGGAGAATTTCAAATTTTTTTCTAGGTATGGAGAATATAGGAGAGGGGAAATGGTAGAGTGGATGGAAATGGGAAAGTGGATAATTTCAAATATATTCTAAGTATGGAGAAGAGAGGAGATGTAGTATAGGAGCGAAGATTCAAAAAAATTCTATGTGTGAGAATGATGTGTACCAAGAGATGATCCAAGAAATGAATGGTCCCATAATGGTTTCAAGATATGAACATGGTTTTGAAAGATTGGACATGTTTCCTAAAGACGACATGGTTCCAAAAAAATTCTTAGTTCCAAAAAAATTAGCTTTGTCGCATATTGAAGAAACGTTTTTTCGACGTTTAGACATAAACCTGGATATCTTGAGCATACAAACTCATATTTTGAATCTGAAAAATGCGGGATGAAGCTGAGACTGAGGGCTACACAATGAACTTATAATCGTTCAAAAAATTTCTTCTTTTGATATCAATTTTTTTTATTATACCAGGAGTGGGAAAATATAGGTGACTGCATTTTTTTATCAACAAAGTGTTACTAACAACTCTTGATTATCTTAGTGATAAATTGTTAATATGCGTAACTAACATCTATCAACTAACTTAGTGATGCGTACTTAATGACTCAAACATTAGATTATTGAGATTTGAAACATAATAACACATGTACAAAATATGTTGTGTATAGGTATGGAACATGCCCTCCCCTTTAATAGAAATTTATTTGAAATCCATCTCTAATCCTACTACTAGTCACTTATTAATGGTTTACATAATCAAAGTGTGTTTGATTATACATAAATAGTATTTATTAACATATTGAATTACTAATAGCATATTGTCCTAACCGAATAATAAATACAATCAATACATGCATGACATCTATAAATATTCTAATTATTGGTTATGTTAGGGACACAACATGCCATTTTTTTCATCTTGTTGGAAATATTGTTGTCATTGATCTCAAAGACATGGGGAGACTACATATGTCTAAGATAAATATTATAAGCTTACAAATGTCCAAGACAAAGATTGCAAGATGGTGATTGTTGAAAGTATTACTTTGGATTTTTGATGGTCAGTTTGGATACCCCATCTTTGAAGAAATTTTTACCCTACATACCTAGCTCAAATGAGAGCACAAGTTATATGGTTGGAAAGTTTATTCCGAGACCTTTATAACGATATATGACATTCCCTCTAACTCCCTAGGAATGAGTAGATATGAATTTTTTCGTCTCACAACCTAGTTAGAAAATTTAGTTCGGCTCAACCAATCTTTACAAGTCGGTCCTAAAAGTGGGGTCATAATTACTATAAATACATGATAGATATGCACATTTGTAGATGAACCAAACAAAAGATCAAGTCATAGGTCCGCAAAAGTGATATGAGGTGTGCTAAAGGTGCTAGGGTGTCCCTTTTGGGATCTAAAGGTGTGCAAGATAAGTTTAAGAGATTTTCTTGGGGTCTTTCTTGTTCTCAAGGTGCACTATAATATTGTGATGTTGTCACTATGATGCTATCGTATGCGCTATTATGGTGTTGTGATGTTTCCACCACTGTGATGCTTGTTGGATTACTGAGAGGGGGGGTGAATCAGTAATAGAGCAATGTAATCCTTTTTAACCATATAATCCAACTGTTATATCAATGAAACATTATCATCCAATAACTGCAGAGTAAATAAGCAATGAACAAATGAACAAACATACACATACACAGTACACCAATATTTTACGTGGAAGCTCAAATCGGGAGAAAACCACAAAATGATTTTTCTTATATGTCTTGAAGAATTACATTCATTGGAAGCACCAACTTTCTTTTTTTTCCAGCTACAACTGGAAGGAGGCTCCAACCCCCTAGTTTCTTAGGCTACAACCTGAGGGAAGCTCCAACTTGCCAATTCTCTAGCTACAACCAGAAGAAGGCTACAACCCCCTATGTTCTCTGGCTACAACCGGAAGGTGGCTACAACCACCTGTCCTTGCCTTGTCCTACCACCCTGAAGTAGAAGTAGAATGATGGAACCACTGTCAACCTGTCACTATAAGATATACCGCTGTAAACCTGTACCAATAAATCTGAACCATGCATCAACCATGCATCAATCTGTACCTCAACCTGTAATCAACCTCAACCTGTACCATAAACAAGTGCATCAAACATGCACCAACCTGTACCAAATAACCTGTAATCAACCTGTACCATAAACAAGTGCATCCAACCATGTATCAAGTATGTATCAATCATGTGTCAACTACTCATCAACTATGGCTCATCAATATGTACCAACATCATCAACTATACACCTCATGTATGTGCCAACTCATCAACTATTTGTCTCAACCATGTACTCAACATGTACCGCAACCAAAAACTCTCATCAATTTCATCATCAAAATCTGATTTGTAGCTCTGTAATAGACCTGATGTATATGATCACATTCCTGCAAACCTTTCTTAACTTCATTAACAAGAGACTAACATTTTCATCAAACTTTTCTTTAGTCTCACATGCCTAGTTTTGGATTAGTCACCAACCCTAACTTGAAGTAATTATAACTTTATACTTGTAATGTATAAAGATCTGAAACTGATACACAATGTTCTTCAGTTTTTTTAATGCAATTCCTCCAGGTGTCACTACTTGGAACCTCTCATAAAATGAGTTATAGCAAAAATGACATACCTTGCTGAATTCTGACTTATTTTAGAGAGCGACCTTGTAGAGAGTGTCTTGCACAGAATATTTGTTGAATTGATCTAAAACTGTGACACAACATACTACAGACTATACCCTAACCAACACATTTGGTTTCACTGAATTTGGATATGTTATGAAGAAGTTATGACGTTTTTACTTGAAACACCTGTTTTTGACTAGTTTTAGGACTAACCACAAACCCTATTTTCCACGGAGTGTAACTCCAAAAATACAATGACCCACAAGCTGAATTTTTTACCACAGATACTTGGATATGTTTTCTCAATGAAATAGTAATTTCACGGTCTGAATCATTATAGAAAAAATGTTATAGTGAAAATGGTGAGATGACCTGTAAATAACATACCTTAGAAAGCACCATCAAAATAATTTATCCTTTCTTGCATTTCAACCTTTTTTCTTCACCTTCCCTCAGAATTTCATCTTAGATATCCTTGGTTACCTCAGACACCTATAGATATTCAATATGCTTAAGTGTGATTAAAATGAGAGAGCTTTGCCTCTTATTTATACTCTCCAAGTAACTTCTTTAAAAACATCTTCTAGGTCACTTGGCCCCACTTTCCTTATTTTAGGGTTAACCCACTTTTAATTTCTCCATTAAATTTATTATTGAAATAATTTATTTTGTATTCACTTTGAATTATAATACACTCATTACTTCACTTTATTATTTACCTTTTAAAATCTCTTAAACCACTTTGACTACTTTGACCTTTTGGGGCTTCTAGATGACATATGAGGGTCCTCCAACTTCATAAGGCCATAACTCTCAAACCGTGAGGAGTTATGTGACGTTCCACATACCACCAGAAATAGAATGACATTTAATATCCATATAGAATAGTATTATCTGAAAATATATCATAACTCATACCGTTATCTATCAAACAAACTTGGGCCCATTACCCAAACCTGGGGTCTCCAACTTCTCATGGCCATAACTCTCTAACCGTGAGGAGTTATGTGACGTTCCACATACCACCGAAAATGGAATGACAAGCACTATCCATCTAAGATAGTTTACCTGACAAATTCATTGTCCTTCATCTCATTATTCCACAACTAAGCATGAGTTCTCTTACTCCTTAAAGCGTCTTCCCGTGAGGGCTTTCACCATAAGAGGACCACTTTGGAGTTCATCCATATTTATTTCTTATCAACCATAACAAGACAATAATGAGTCATCTTTACATCAAACAATTTTGGGTCCATTACCCAAACTTTTGTGCTGCGAGGCTTTCTTCAAGGGTTGACATCAATGACAACCAACCTTAATTAACAATCTCCCCCTTTGACATTGATGGCAACACTTTGATGCAATACTGAAATCATATCACTCATGCTCCCCCTGGAACCATGCCTCTGTCCTCTGTATCTGATAAATTTGCTTCTATCATCTGCATATGATAAATTTGCTCTCCCTAGAACCATGCCTCTGTCCTCTACATCTGATAAATCTCTCCCCCTTTGTCATCAATGACAAAGGTATCTTTCCATCCGGGGTTTCTCCCCCTGACTGAACTGTCCTCTTATGGTGCTTCTTCATGTACATCCAAGACATATAATGTGCGCTATGATGAGGTTGTGATGTTGTCGTCACGATGATGCTATCGTATGTGCTATTTTGATGTTGTGATGTTGCCATCACTGTGGTGCTTCCGTGTGCACCATTATGAGGTTGTGATGTTGCCGTCAGGGATTATTTTTTGGAATGATGCTATGAGGTTGGCTAGGGCATGAAGACTACATGTGACTAGGGTTTGGAGGATTGTCTGTGGAATGAAACATGCAGGTGAATTCAGAAGTACTATGTGTATGGAGATCTTGTATTGGTGTCTACATATATCTTGTTGAGTTGGTGCTAAAGTGAGGGGATTGGTGTTTCCAACAGGTTGGTGCTTGCAAATATTGTAACAATAGATTGGTGCCTACATGTGCTGCTAGGTTGGTGCTCAGTGGAGGAGATTGGTGTCTTCAGTGAGTTGGTGCCTACATCTTGCTGAGTTGGTGCTCAGTTATGGAGATTGGTGTCTCCAGTAGGTTGGTGCCTACATTAATTTATAAAGATAAGTTTTATGGTTTTCTCCCGATTGAGTTTCCATGTTAAAATCTCTGCATTGTGATTTGGGTTTATATGTGATTATTGTTTCTCAGTTAATGAATGATTGATGAATGGTTAAATAAAATAAAAAGCATCTTATACTGTTTCACCCCCCTATCAATATAAGCATAAGTTCAACACATCTCTTTTAGGTGCACTAAATACCATATATACAGTCATGTTCTAGAGGATTGCACATGCTCATTTTATCAGAAAGTTTGGCAACATAAATAGATTCAGAGAAAAAGTCATGGCTCACATAAGATAGTAGAAGAGAGCAATGGATTCAAGGAATAAGGGGAATAAAAATGTCCATAGGGTCTTATGACAATGGAAAAGGATGGTGGGAGGACCCTAGATAAAAACACTATGGATCCTTTGAAATCCTTGGAAAAATTTGTAGGTCATTAGGACTGTTAACCCTCAAGAAGTAGCTAGAAGAGGATAATAGTAAATGGTGATGAGGTTAACGAGATGGTCGAAGTCCAACTTCCAACTCTAGCATGGGTAAGTCCTCTTTTGAAAAATTAGATAATTTTAACAATTTAAATAAAGAAAAATTGGATTTTTGGAATGGGTTAGTTGACCTCCCATGCTAGAATTAGTAGGCATCCTTTAAGGGGTTTAAAGGATGTAGAGATAATTGATAAGAACATGGATGGGAATGGTTTACAAAATCATAAAAAAGGGAAAGAAAAGATCCTTGCTTGAAAGATGGAGGTATCCTAAATAGAGGGAAGTGTTGAAATCTTATACAAGCCATAAATAATCCTTTGGTGATGCATCCTTAGGAAATACTTCTAGTTCTAGATATCATCTAAGGCCAAGGAAAGGGGGAATATCTTAGGGAAATGAGCGCATTGAGGGAGGTTTGGGACTTGGCCTAGCAAAAGACCGAAGTACCTCTAATGTAGGAAGGAAATCCTTCTTGCAACATGCTCTGAAGAAGATTCAACAAGGCACACGAAAGTCCATTTAAGGGGTTCTTCAAGCAGGAATAACCCCTCATAGGGTTAGAAAATGATCATTCTATACCTAAACATAAGGGGGTTGGGAAATCTCTCCAAATCACATGCGCTGTCCAAGTTGGTGGAGAAACATAAGCCATATGTGATTATGTTGCAGGAGACCATGGGGAAGGAAAAAAAATGATAGGTTTTTAAGAGAAGTTTTTGAAGGAGTGGGACTTCTTATCTATTGATGCTAATGGGAATTTTGGTGGCCTCATTGGTGGGGGGAAGAAATCAATACCTATTCTAATCTCATCTTTTTTTGTATTAGGGAGTTGCGCAAAGTTTTCCTTTCAAGACATAGGGCATGTGATTAATTTAGTCAATTGTTATGGGCCATACGAGGAGATATCATTTTGGTAAAACTCTCTCTCGAGATTCTATAAATGGGGGACAAAGTGATTATAGGGGGTGACTTAGATTTTACCTACAACATAAATGAATTACGGAGTGGGGTGGGGGAAACAAGGCAATCTCTCCAAAAGACATGCGCTATCCAGGTTGGTGGAGAAACATAAGCCATATGTGCTTATGTTGCAGGAGACCATGGGGAAGGAAAAAAATTGATAGGTTTTTAGGAGAAGATTTTGAAGGAGTGGGACTTCTTATCTATTGATGCTAATGGGAATTCTGGTGGCCTCATTGGTGGGGGGAAGAAATCAATACCTATTCTAATCTCATCTTTTTTTGTATTAGGGATTTGTGCAAAGTTTTCCTTTCAAGACATAGGGCATGTGATTAATTTAGTCAATTGTTATGGGCCATATGAGGAGATATCATTTTAGTAAAACTCTATCTCGAGATTCTATAAATGGGGGACAAAGTGATTATAGGGGGTGACTTAGATTTTACCTACAACATAAATAAATTACGGAGTGGGGCGGGGGCAACAAGTGTTTACAGATTGTTTGATTTCTTCAAACACAAGATAGAATAAGTAGGGTTTGTGGATGTGGAACCAGTAAAAATCATGCCTACCTAGAGGAATAATAGACCAGGTCAAGAAGAGGTCTCTAAAACACTAGATGGGTTTTTAGTATTCAAGAATTTAATGAAAACTTTGGAAAGGTAAGGCCATGGATAGATGTTGGAGGGGAATAAAGACCATTTTCCTATTATACTCCAACATGAGAGGAAAGACTCTAACCCAAGGACTCCCTTGAAGTTTAATTTTGCTTTGCTAGAAGATGATGAATGTGTGAATTTGGTAAAAAATGAGTGGGTGTCTTTTGATACTAGAATTCAAGAGATTCAACAAGATTTCAGTTTGCAATAGTTTTGAAAAAGGTTAAGGTAGCAATGGAAACCTCAAAAAATAAGAAATATAAGGAGGAGGATGACGATCTAAGGGAAGTGGACGGAAAAATACTAGAGTTGTTTGAAAAAATGTTCAGGGTGTTTTTGATGAGGAGGAGAAGGAAAGGTTAAAGAGATTGAAACCATCAAAAAACACATTGATTCATTGGAGAGACGTTGAATCGAGGATAAAGAGAAGGGTGTTGAAAACACAAAATTATTCCATAACTTTGCTAATCATAGGAAAAAAATAAACAAAATTTGGGAGATGGAGAAACAAGATGTTAGTGAAATCACAAAATTTGGAGATATAGTTGAAATGGGGGTCTCACATTTTTAGGTTAGTGACAATGAACCAACCAGAGCTAATATGGATTTTTTTTTAAAGATTTCCTCTTACTTTCCAAGGCTTGTCATTGATGAGGCTATACATAATTTGATAGAGGATGTCTCAAAAGCGGAGTTGAAAGCAATGTTGGCATATTTTAAAAAGGATAAATTCCTGAGGCCAAATTGATCGCCTATTGAATTATTCATAGGTTTTTATGACCTCCTAGAAGAATATTTAATTAGAGTGGTAAAATAAACTAAATGTTTAATAAGGGTCTTAGGTGCTTTTAATTCTACCTTTCTAGCACTCGTTCCAAAGAAGGACAAGATAGGGTCATCCAATGATGTTGGGACAACATCCTTTTGTAATAGTCTATATAAAATTATAACAAAGATACTAGTAATGAGGGTCAAACGAATACCATCAGAGGCAATCTCCTAGGAGAAACTTGGTTTTCTTACTAGAAGACAGATTCATGATGTTGTAGGGGAAACTCAAGAGACATTACACCATATAAAAACAAAGAAGAAATCATCCATGATATTGAAGTTGGATTTGTCCAAAGCTAATGACAAAGCTAACTAACTTTATATTAGGATTTTTATTTTGCATGTTGGTTTTATCCTTCCCAATACAAAATGAACTATGTGGTATGATTACTTCAATTTATTTTGCACTTATCATTAATGGGTTATCCTCTGTTGAACTTATGATTATACTTAGAGGGGTGGGGGGGTGAATAAGTATAAGATACCAGTTGCTTTAAATGAACATTCATTAATCATTCATTAACTTTAAGACAATAAATGCATGTAAACTCAAATAATTGTACACATAGTTTAATTCGGAAACCCTTGTGGGAGAAAACCACAAAAACTTATCTTTATAAAAGATTGTAGGAAAACCAACCTACTAGAGACACCAATCTCTTTATATGAGCACCAACTCAACAATATATTGTGTAGGCACCAACCTACTAGATACACCAATCTCTTTAGCTGAGCACTAACTCAACAAGATATTGTGTAGGCACGAACCTACTGGAGACACCAATCTCCTCAACTGAGCACCAACTCAGTAAGAATTGTAAATGCAACAATCTAATATCTTCATACACAAAGTACTTATGATTTCACTTGCATGCTTCATACTTCATGCATTTCACAACATCATCATACCCTTAACTTTCAAGCTCTAGTGCCTCTCCTTGCTTCATACCCCAAACATAGCTTCAAACCCTAGTTAGATTTAGCCTTCATGCTCTAATGAACCTCATAACATCATTCCCATAATATAATTCCATACTGCAGCATCACAACCTCAAAACAACACACTTTGCAGTGTCATAGACCTTAGCCCTTCATAGCCCACCCTTGAAACTTTAAGAGGCGCACCTTTAGAGCCCAAAAATAACTCCCCATCATCTCTTTCACACCTCAGATCTTTTCTGTGCACTTGCACTTGCTCTTATTGCTTGGATACTCTTCAGATGCGCACATCTATCTTGTATTTATAGTGTTTTTGCGTTCACTTATGGGGTTGACTTGTAAAAATTGGTCCGACCGACTTGAGAGAAATTTTAATATCTCCTTATTCCTAAAGAGTTAGAGCGAGTGCTATATATAACAATGCCAACCATATTTCCAACAATGAAAACACTATTTCCAACAATCTCCCCAACAATTTTGTAACACTCCCCCTATTCGCAACTCTGCTTGTGTATGCAATTCTTCCCCTATCTGCAACTTCTCCCTCTTTAACATCAATGGAAAAAGGGTTGCTTCCCTTGAGCTTGTGATTCCCTTTACTGATGAGATGAGAGGGGTATCACTTCCAACTTCCACATAAGATATTCAAATGTGTCTCTGGGAAGGGGTTTGGTAAAAATACCTATAACTGGTTCTTTGGTAGCAATGTATTCCGGCTTGACACTGTGCTCGACTATCTGTTCTCTTAGGAAGTGGTACTTTACGGGAATATGCTTCGTCTTTGAGTGCATGACATGATTATTTGAAATGTTGATTTCACTTGTGTTGTCGCAGATGATTGAGATTGGTTGATCATATTCTACCTTGATATCCTTCACTATCTGCTTCATCCAAAGAACTTGTGTGTAACATGATGCTGATGCAATATATTTGGCTTCTGCTATGGATAGAGAGATTGAAGTTTCCTTCTTGCTCAACCATGATACTAGACATTCGCTTAGAAAGAATTCTCCTCCACTGGTACTTTTCTTGTCATCAATACTTCCTGTATACTTTCTTGTCAATTTGCATTTGTATATGCTGTTAGAGTGAAGTCCTTAAGACAAAGTCCAATGTGCTCTTTAGATATTTGAATATTCTTTTTACTGCTTGCACATGTGTCTCCTTTGGTGCAGATTGAAATCTTGCAACCAATCCTACTTCTTGCATGATGTATGGCCTTGATGCTATCACATATAGTATGCTTCCAATCATTGACTTGTACAATGTTTGGTTTACTTATGGAGATTCATCATCTTTGTTCAACTTACATTCTATGATCATGGGTGTACTGACAAGTGCATAGTCTTCCATTTCAAAAAATTTCAACATTTCCTTGATATATTTGGTTTGAGAAATGAATATGCCTTTGTTGGATTGAGAAATCTGCAACCCTAGAAATAATGACAATTCTCCAAGCATGGACATCTCAAATTCTTTTTGCATTTCTTATGCAAACTTTTGGCTCATTCTATCATCATTACTTCCAAATATGATATCATCCACATAAAACACAATGATTAACATATTTTCATTGTTTGTTTTGATGTAAATATTGTTGTCTACAACTCTTCTTTTGAAACCTTCTTGTTGTAGTTAATTGTCAAGTCTTGAATACCAAGCTTCATGAGATTTCTTTAGTCCATAGAGTGATTTCTTCAGTCTGCATACATGATCTTTGTTTTCTGATAATTGAAATCCTTTTGGCTATTCAATATATACTTCTTCTAAATTTCTATTTAGAAAGACTGGGTTGACATCCATTTGATATACTTTGAATTTCTTGAAACACACAAATGCCAAAAACATTATGATTGCTTCTAATCTTGCAATTGGAGCAAAAGTCTTTTCAAAGTCAATACCCTCAACTTGAGCATACATTTTATAGACCAATCTTGCTTTATTTCTTAATATTTGTCGATCTTCATCCAATTTGTTTATGAAGACCCATTTGGTGCCAATCACATTCTTGTCTTTTGGTCTGGGCACAAGTTCCCATGTCTCATTCTTCTCAATCTGATTTAGTTCTTTCGTAGCATTAATCCAATGCTTATCTTCAGTAGCTTGTGCAAAGTTCTTAGGCTCTATTTTAGATAGCAAAGAAAAATTCAATCTTCTTTTAGTATGAACTCCTGTATCTATATCACCAAGAATCTAATTTTCTGGATGCTGTTTTTGAACAAATTTGGATGGTGTTTTTGGATATCGACATTCTATTTCTTCTTGTTTTTAATTTTCTTTTTCTTTTTCTCGTTCTTTGTAGATTGTCTCCTTTGGATATTCATTTGTTTGTGACTTTTCCTTTTGAGGTATTGATTCATCCACTCTTACACCAATACTATCTACAACCTTGCACAATATTTTGTTGTAACATTTGTAGGCCTTGCTTCCAGATGCATAGCCAAGAAAAATACCTTCATCCATTTTGGAATGAAACTTGCTTAAATTATATTCAATTCTCTTTATACAACACTTTCTCCTAAATACTTCAAAGTTTTTGATTGTAGCTGGTCTACCTTTCCATAATTCATAAGGTGTCTTGCTGTTGTTCACTCTAATTTGTGCTCTATTCAAAATGTAGATTATTGTGTTGATTGCTTCTCTCCAAAAGGTGTCTGGTAGTTTGGTTTCATTCAACATTTTTCTAGCCATTTCTTGTACAACTTTGTTCTTCCTTTCTACAACTCCATTTTTCTATGGGGTCTTTGCTGTAAAAAATGTCTCTTGATTCCATGATTCTCACATAATTCATCAATTCACAAGAGGCAAATTCACATCCTCTGTCTAATCTTAAGCACTTGATTTTTAAATTAGTCTCATTTTCAACTAGGGCTTTGAAAGCTTTAAACTTCTCAAATGCTTCATATTTTTCTTTAAGAAATGTAACCCATGTCATTCTTGTGTAATCATCCATAAACAACACAAAATAACTCTCACCTTTTAAAATTTGTGTTCTTGCTGGCCCACAAAGGTCTATGTGTACAAGTTCCAATGGATTTGATGTTGAGTACTCATTTGTTTTGAAACTAACTCGTATGCTTTCTGTGCTGATGTGGCTTGAAAATAGTCTCGGTAGGTTTTGAGATCCTTGGCATATCTCTTATTGCTTGTGTCTTGTTGAATTTTACTAGATTGGGAAAGTTTATATGACCCATCCTTCTATGCCATAACTGGTTTTTGTTTACTTGTCCCATAAAACATTTTTCTCTTTTGACTTCATCGAGAACGTATACATTGCTCAAGGTTCTGTTTACATTTGCCACTAATCTTCTTGAACCCTCTTTCCTTATCTCACATCCTTTAGAATTAAATGTGAGGTTGTAACCTTGATCACACATTTCATTGACACTTAAAAGATTGTGTTTTAACCCCTCAACATGCAAGACATTCTGTGTTTTAGTCTTTCCAATATTAAGACTAATGATACCTTTTTCATATATCCTTGCAGAAGCATTATCCCCAAATGTAATGCTACCTCCCTTTTCTTCCTTTAGGGTGATAAATTTGTTCTGATTCTCTATCATGTGTTTTGAACATCCACTATCAATGTACCATTGACTTCCTTTGTCTTGAGCATACATTGCAAGTCCACATTATTCCTTCTTTGGTTCTTCTTGCTTCCTTTTTCACACCTTTGTGTATTCTTCTCTATGCTTGGGAAGAAAATCTTCTTCCCTATTTTGTTTTGGAAACTTTATTATGCTGCTTCTATAGTCACGTGCTATGTGTCCATAGTTATGGCACTTATAACATTCAATATTGTAATCAAGTAGGGGAGAAAATGAATTGTAGTTTCTATCAACAAACCCATGAGAACTTTTGGTTTTGTTGCTGACATATTCATTTTTGAGGTCTTATAAGAAATTCTATTTCTATCTCTAACATGATCACTTTTTACATAAGCTCTACAATCTAGTTCTTTATGACCAAAATTATTGCAAGAAAAACAATAACCAAGAAAGAGATTTTGGTACTGGGTTGTGAAAGGCCTTCTTGGTGGAACAACTCTTATGAACTCATTCTTGTGAGAAAAATAAAGTTTCTGCTGGTCATCATTTCCTTTCCTGTTTCTTCTTTCATTGTTGATGGAGCCTTTGAGAATATTAACATATCTTTTAGGATTTTTTTCATTTTCCTTTTCTGATGGCTTTGTGACTTTAGTGCTTTCTTCTCCCTCGAGAGTGTGTTGTTTTTTGTTGTAGTCAAGATCTGTCTTGATGAATGGTGACCTTTGGTAACTGAGAATATTATCTAAGATTTCAATACCTTTTCCAAACTTCAAGCTTCTACTCAAATGATTAGTTGTTTTCTCTAGTTCCTTTCTCAAGGAAACAATTTCAGCCTTTAGATTCTCACAAATTTCTTCCTTTTCTTTTAACTGGCTTCTCACCACTTCTATCGTTTTTGCCTCTTCTAGTTGAGTCTTCAGGATGACAACTATATTTTCTGTTTCATTTGTTGATGTTTTGGTAGCTGCGAGAGGTATTTTCCTCCTAGACAACCTTTCTTAGAAGAGAAGAATATTCCAGAAGTCAAAAGAATACCATTGAATAGTGGAAGAACACTCAGGAAGAGAAGTTTGCCCACATGAAAATAATAAAGTGAAATTAGAACCTCTAGAAAGAGAAGTCGACCTACAAGAAAAAGATAAAGGGAAAATATAATTTTCTAGAGAAGAAGTCGGTGCAGCTAAATTGACTTGAAGACTATAAATAAATGGATGTCTTGCTCATTTGGAGACACACTCCCTCATCTCTCACTCAAGAATAAGACACACATCAAAGGGAAGGAAGGAAGATGCAACACTGCAACTCTTGGAGATTCTTGGTTATTCTTGGTGTTGATTTTCTCTTCTGCAATCTTCTTGAGAGATGTGCGCTATCTCTATATGGTGCTACTGCTGCAACTATTTGGTATGCTAGATATATCTGATACACTAACCTTGTGTTAGGGTTTCTTCATTATCTTTTTCTCCTGAGAGCTAGTTCATGGTTGGATTATATTATTGACAGAATCTATCTAAGCAAGGTTGGATGGGTTTTTCCCCAAGTTTGGGGTTTTCCTAGGATAAACTCTTGTGTCTTCTTGTTCTTGTTTATGCTGATCATATTTTAAGTGCTTGATATAATTGTTAATGTAAAATAATATCTAAGAACACTGGTAAATCTATTTCTCTAAAAAATTAAAGAAAATCTAATATGGTTTCAGAGCTGGTTACCTTCAAGACAATCTAATTGCTGGAAGGAAAGATCTTAAGATTTGTAGCTGCACAATTATGTTTTCAAGTTGTTGAGAACTTGTTCCAAGTTGTTGGGACTAATTCCACTTTAGATAAATTCACCTAACCCTAGTGCACCCCCTGCAACACTCAGATTGCAGGGGGTGAAGTTTGAAATTTTGCAAATTTTCAGATCTAGGGTTTCTACCAACGAAAATGATTACCAGTATGAGAATCGAGGATAGATTGTATGGAGCAGACAATTTCAGATATTGGAAGCATAGGGTACTCCTCATTCTAGAAGAGAATGAGTTGTTGGATCATATCAAGCAGGTGCTTCCAGAACCAAAAGAAGAAGAAGCCAAAGAAAAATTCAAGAAGAATGAAGTGAAGGCCAAGAGGATCTTGACAGACTTAATTAAGGACCATTTGATACCTAACGTATCAGAATTGAAGACACCAAAGGAAATGTTTGATTCCCTAACCAGATTATATGAAAGCAAGAATACTAGTCGAAAGCTAACCCTAAGGCATTAACTCAAAAACATAATTATGAATAAGTCAGAAGCTGTGTCCAACTACTTCATGAGAATTTCGCAGATCAATGACCAATTAAAAACCATTGGAGACTCTATGGATGATGAAGAGCTTGTAACTACTACACTTAATGGATTTACCTCTTCTTCAGACCCATTTATTTAAGGAAATTGCGCTAGAAGTAAATTTCCCAAGTTTTATAAGTTGTGGAAAAACCATACCCAAGAAGAATCTAGGTTGATATCAAAATGTCAGAATTCAAATGATGAAGAGAACCAAGCTCTTTCTGCTCATGTGAAGAAAAGGAAGAAAGGGAGCCAGTCCGAAGAAAACCAAAAGACCACACTATAAGAAGGATATGTCAAAAATCAGATGCTACAGTGGCAAGAAGCTGTGACATTATGCATTTCAATGTCCTCATAAAAATGAAGGAAGAAAGCATCATGCACATGTAGCAAACATGGAAGAGTCCACACCTCAGAAAAGGACAAAGGAATCAAAGGATGAAGAATATGTATTTGTTTCATCCCTCACAGGTACTGTTACTCAAGGAAGTGATATTTGGCTTGTGGATAGTGGTGCTTCCAAGCACATGACCTGGTTCAGAAGTTTCCTTACGAAATTGACAAAGAAGAGTTCATCCCTTCAATTGGAGCTTGGGGATGATTCCAGACACGTGGTCAAAGGAGTAGGAGAAGACTCCTACCAACTTGATTAGGATAATTCTATCTCAATTAAATATGTAATGTTTGTACAAGGCTTGAAGAAGAATCTTCTTTCTATTTATGCTTTAGAAGATAAAGGTTTCAGGGTAGCTTTTGTGGATGTTCAAGTCCTTCCATGGCCCAAGAGTTCAAGCATAGATTCTGCTACCGTGATTGGTGTCTGAGAGGGAGGATTGTATAAATTGAAGGGACACCAAGAACAATCCCTTGTACACAACAATATTATCTCTAGTGAGCTATGACACCGAAGACTTTCTCACTTGAATTACAGAACATTTCCAGTCTTGAGAAAGATGGTTACAGGTCTACCAGATATGTAGGTAGAACATGATGGAGTATGCAAAGGATGTGAACTTGGTAAGAATTCCAAGGGAATCTTCTCAAGCAGTGACAACATATTTAAAGGGATATTGGACATCATACATGCAGATGTATGCAGACAGATGGAGATACCATCCCTAGGCAACTTTGTTTACTATGTTATTTTCATAGATGATTACTCACGTAAGACATGGATCTACTTCTTGAAAGAGAAAGATGAAGTTTTTAGTAAGTTTCAATAATTTAGAGCTTTAGTGGAAAATCTCTCTGGAAGAAAGATTAAGATCTTGAGATTAGATAATGGAGGTGAATACATCTCAAACGAGTTTAAATACTTTTGCAAAGAAGCAAGGATTAAGAGGGAGTTGATAACTCCATATAACCCCCAATAGAATGGGGTTGTAGAGAGAAAGAACATATCCATTGTATAAGTAAGTAAAGCGATGATCCATAACCAAAACTTACCCATGCATTTGTGGGAAGAAGCATCCAGTACGACTGTGTATGTCAAGAATATAAGTCCTCGTATGATATTGGGGAACAAGACACTATAAGAAGTATTCTTCGAAAAGAAACCAAAAGTCAGTCACTTGAGGATATTTGGCTGTCCAATGTATATACATGTTCCCAAGTTGAAGAGAATGAAGTTGGAGCCTTCAAGAAAGAAGGGCACCTTCGTTGGATACAATGAGACTTCGAAGGCTTATATACTATACATTCTCGAACATAAACAAATTGAGATAATCCAAGATGTGACATTTGATGAAGATGAAGCCTTCAGAATATCTAGAGAGTATCACATGGATGAGGACCGAGAGGAGAAGGAGGCTCCAAGGGATTTAGTAATGGTCGACTCTACTCCAAAGGAACACATTCTAGAAGATCAAAATGAGATAGTAGAGCCAGAGGGACCTGTAGATCCACCCAAAGATGCTACGGTTTCAAGGAAGAGACCATCTTAGCTCCGGAACACTTTGCAGGAAGCTGAAGGACATGTAGCTCCCAAGGGATCCTTTAAAGAGAGCAAGAGACCACACAAGTTTTCTAGCTATGTGGCACTGATGAGTAAAATCATTGATTTAGAACCTTCCACTTTTGAAGAAGCTGCTAAGGAGCAAGTATGGAAGGATGCCATGATGGAAGAGTACCAAGTCCATCATGAAGAATGATGTGTGGGAAGTGGTTCCAAGACCAAAAGGGAAGTCATTAGTGTCTTCCTAGTGGATATACAAGATCAAGCATATTGCAGATGACAACATAGAGAAGTACAAAGCGAGATTTGTGGCTAGAGGGTTCTACCAAAAAGAGGGAGAAGATTATGATGATACATTTGCTTCAGTAGAAAAATACACTTCCATTAGATTGATTATTGCTATTGATTCCATGATGGGATGGAAATTACACCATATGGATGTCAAGACCTATTTATTGAATGGTGTAATTGAAGAAGAAGTGTACATAGATCAACCACATGGTTTTGTAATCCATAGGAAGGAGTCCCATGTTTGCAAATTGAAGAAGGCTTTGTACGAACTTAAGCATGCACCCAGGGCATGGTATACCAGAATAGACATGTATGTGATGAGCTTGGGGTTTACCAAGAGTGATGTAGATCCCAACCTTTACTACAAGGTTGAAGATGGTTTCCCATTGATTTTGGTCCTATATGTGGACGACCTGTTTCTTATAGTGGATGAAAAACTCATAGTTGGGTGCAAGAGGGAGCTCACTTCAGATTTCGAAATGAAGGATCTGGGTTTGATGCACAATTTTTTGGCATTGGAGGTGTGGCAAAGACCAGATGAGATTTTCCTTAGCCAAGGAAAATATACAGTTCAGATTTTGCAGAGATTCGGGATGATGGATTGCAAGTCCATGGCCACACTTATGGTTACGAATTTGAAGCTCTTGAGTGATTCATCTTCATATTTGGTGGATCCCACAATGTATAGAAAATTGATCGGATCCTTGATGTACCTAGTTGACACCAGGCCAAACATATGTTTTGTGGTGAACACTTTGAGTCAGTACATGGTTGAGCCTAGAAATGTACATTGGATAGCAACAAAACATGTATTGAGGTACCTGCATGGTACAACTGGATATGGAATTAGATATGTCTCAGATGGAGAAGTGAAGCTGCAGGGTTATATAGAGTTTGACTGGGCGGGGAGTGCAGTGGACCAAAAAACCACTTCATGATGTTGCTTCAATTTGGGATCATGTATGATCTCATGGTTGAGAAGAAAACAAACGTCAGTGGCACTTAGTACAACATAGGTAGAGTATATTGCAACCAGTGTTGCAAGATGTGAAGTAGTGTGGCTTCGGAAGTTTCTTGCAGGGTTATTTGATCTAGAGTTGGATCCAACTTTGATACAATGTGATAATCAAAGTTGCGTAAAGATTTCAGAGAATCTTGTCTTTCATGACAAGTTGAAACATATAGAGATCAAATACCATTACATCCGAGACATGGTACAGAGAGATGCTGTGGAGCTCCAGTACATATCCACATATGCGAAGATAACAAACATTTTCACCAAGCCTTTGTCTAGAGTGAAGTATGAGTACTTAAGAGACAAGCTTGGCATGATGCAGAATGTTTACCCTCGTTGAGTGGGAGGTGTGATGTTTCTCCTCTAGTAGGCTTGCCCTTTGGCCAAGGGTTTCCTAGATCAGTCATGTGAAGTGACCGAGGGAGTAATGTACAACTTAGTACAAGTCTTTCCTACGCCATGTGAGGTGGCTAGGTGTGAACAAGACTTGTAGCCTAGCCTTGCCTAAGCCATGAGAGGTGGCTAGGTGTGAATGGGGCTAATATCGTAGTCTTTCCTACGCCATGTGAGGTGGCTAGAAGTAAATAAGACTATTGGGAGAGGAGAAACATCACAACCTAGTGCAAATATTGCTTACGCCATGTGAGGTGGCTAAGTGTGAATAAAACTTGTAGTATGGTCTTGGGCCATGGCGTAGCCTTTCCTGAGCCATGTGAGGTGGCTAGGTGTGAATGGGGCTAAGGTGGCAGTCTTACCCATGCCATGTGAGATGGATGGGTGTGAATAAGACTACTAGGAAAGGAGAGACATCACAACATAATCGTGAGGACTATGGAAGTAGTTGTGTACTACTGGAAAACATGGTAGTAGATGTGTGCTACTAGTTGATTGCAGCATAGTCATAGAGACTATGGCATAATATTTGAGCTACCGATGGCATGGTGGTATCCCGAGGCTACTAGTTGATTGCAAGGTAGTCATTGGACTACTAGAAGAAAACATCATGGAAGAATACCTCCCAAGCTAAGAGTGAGTGTTGATGTTTTGGTAGATGTGGGAGGCATTTTCCTCCTAGACAACCTTTCTTAGAAAAGATTCCATAAGTCAAAGGAAGACCATTGAACAATGGAAGAACACCTCAGAAGAGAAGTCATCCCACAAGAAAATCATAAAGTGAAATTAGAACCTCTAGAAAGAGAAGTCGGCCCACAGGAAAAATACAAAGGGAAAATATAATTTCCCAGAGAAGAAGTCGACCCAACTTAAGTGACTTGAAGGCTATAAATAGAGAGATATATTTATCATTTGGAGACACACACTCACTCATCTCTCACTCAATAAGAATATGCTCATATGAGGGAAGGAAGGAAGACACAACACTGCAACTCTTGGATATTCTTGGCTATTCTTGGTGGTGATTTTCTCTTGTGCGCTCTTCTTGAGAAGAGGTGCGCTATCTCTGTATAGTTCTTTTGCTGTAGCTATTTGGTATGCTAGATCTATATGGTGTGCTATCCTTGTGGTAGGGTTTCTTCATTATCCGTTTCTCTTGAGAGCTCATTCATGGTTGTATTATATTATTGACGAAATCTATCTAAGAAAGCTTGGCTGGGTTTTTCCCCGGGTTTGGGGTTTTCCTAGGATAAACTCTCATGTCTTCTTGTTCTTGTTTATGCTGCTCATATTTTCAGTACTTGATATAATTGTTAATGTAAAATAAGATCGAGGAACATTGGTAAATCTATTGCTTTGAAAAATTAAAGAAAATCTAACATTATCAGGATCATGATCCTTCTTTTCAAATTTCTACATTTTCTCTTTTTTCTTTTTATTCTTTCCCTTGAGTTTGTCTATTTCTTTTAAGGCACTAATGAGTTTTGCTTCAATATTCACTTCCCCATAAATGTATTTTTCTTCTGAATTTGATTTTTCTTTTTGATTGTCTTCATTTTCTGTATCAATAGAGTTTGTATCCATGGCCATGAAGAGGAATTATTATTGACTAGCCATGTGTGCTCTCGAGATTTTTCTTACAACGGCTAGATTGTTTCCAAATGAACTTGCTCTGATACCAATTGTTGAACTTATGCTTATACTAAGAAGGGGGGGTGAATCAATATCCAATACTTTTTACTTTAAATCAACATTCATCAATCATTCATTAACTTTAAGACAATAAATGCATGTAAAATCAAATCAGAGTACACAAAGTTTAATTTGGAAACCCTTGTGGGAGATGTTGAGTGCTCAACAAATGGTGATTCACTGGTAGAAGCCATACTCTCTATTTCCCTCTTTAATGATATTGATAAACTCTTTGAGAAATGGTTATTAGCTTGAGACAATAACCCACGAATGACTCACAAGTATGTATACATATGGATTAAAGGAAATTCTCGCCCACTGCTCATGAGGATTCACCATAATACATTCCTGTTTCTATTTAACCAATGACTCAAGTGAGAAAGTGAGAGAGATATCCAACTCAACTTCTAAGAAGATGGATTCCCCCCCCAAATCAAAGCCGATGATCAGGATGTCGCAAAAGAAGCCAACGAACCCATCTCCGCTCTTCAAATATACATACAACAACACTGCTTCCAAAGTAATCCTACCTTCCTGGATTGAATTATACAACAAAATCCATTATGAAGACTTCCCATAATTTACACCTCACAATGAACTGAAGGTGAGGGAATTGGATGACCAGATATTCCATAACATCAGGTGTTCTTCGTTATATATGGTGGCAACTAGGACACCCATTTTACCATGTGTTGAAATCCTAGAGTTGATCATTCATCATGCCGATGCAAAGAAATGCCTGCTAAATAACAAGGATGGAGAATGTATCGACGTCTTTTTGCAAATAGAGGTAAGCACATATTATAAGCTTAAGGATGTCAAAGTTAGGTTGAACAAGTATTTTGTTGTGGTGTTCAATGAACGCCATAATACCGGTCAATTACTAGAATCCTGGTGGAGGGAAGATAATAAATTTATGAATCGGGCCTCAGGATGGTACAACACAATGAACCTTCGATAACCCTACATTTTCCTGATGGCCTTGATCTGTCGCTTATACAGAGATAAAGGATTAATCTCGGTTCTATGAGGCATGGATGCCTTTGGCTCATACAATAGCTACATCTGGAAGCACATTTAACTGGAGAGATATTATCTCAAAACAATTGAGCACCAGGATAAAGGAAGTGCAAAACCCAAAAACTGGAGAAACCCCTGCATTCTACATGGTATCTTATCTCTTGTATGTGATATGCGTTAGGAATGTATTCCCTGGTTTGAGCCTAAGCTGGCATATTTCTGAAGTGGCTGTACATGTTTATTTTAGCATCTTATGGGAGAACATGTGAAAAAGATCATTTCCTTTAATTTACGATGCTTTCATAGCTCAAGTGTATTCCTTAATTTTCAAACAGAACTGCCCAAGACTTTCAGAAGAAACAAGGAAAGTAATATCCAAGATTGGGCATTGGTACTTAGAGGAAAGAAGCACATATATCATAATTTTTGGAGCCATCAGAGAACTGCACTTATTTCCAATCCATGTACCCGATAAGCTGGTGTTAGGAGAAATTTGATACCAGACCATACTACAAGGGTTCAATGCATCTCTGGTAAAGGATAAGAAAATGATATTTATTCCCTTGGGTTTTATGTGGGTTGCCATTTTGTGAAGGATACCACACATGCTAGAAAATAATCTCAGAGTCAAATAGAGTACATGTTCTTCACCGAGAGATACATGAAACACGACCCTAGGGCACTGGTGGCTGATCATGCTAATATGGTAGTGTCTCATTGGTAAAAAAACAACAAATCTAAGCCAACATTGGCTCTGATACCATGTATATTTTCTAAGGTACTACGAGGATTCCAAAACAGGTCTGTCTTTGACCTTTATTTTGGCTCTAAGTTTGACTTCTTGCTGTCTTTTAGGACAACAAATTATTCGGTCACTCTCTTTTGATAATTTTGTGGTTAAGTGTCCATTTGAGGTGACCTTGCAAGTGTTTATTGTTTCAATATTAGCATATGAAATATACTTCAAAACAAATAACACTACCTCTAGATCTTTCAAAATTTAAATGCTGATCTATACTTCTAAGCATGCATTAAATTGACACATATGTTTTTTGTCAACATGACCCTGGAACCCCCCCCCCCAATGGGGAAAGCCAATTTGGAATAAATGTATATAAAAGGCCTCAAAGAAAAATGTACAACACAGAAAACATATACAAGTGAAGCTGGTACAATAGAAACCCTTCTCAGATGCCTTGGAGTTCCTTGAAGACCTCCCTGCCAGCCTCTTGAAGTAAGGCACCCCTTGCCTTGGTGTGACTTTCTTCCTTTGCTTGCCTTTGTATTTTTCCATTGTTCCTTTTCCTTGACTCATGAGATGCCTTGACCTCCACTTGAAGCTTTGTGAAACCCTTTCTTTCTTCCCTTGAAGCTTGCGCCCTCTACACAAGTGCGCCCTCCTCCATGGATTGGTGCGCACCTATATTTGGTGTGCCCCTCCTCTAGCAAGAACTCCCTCTATGAATGCGTACCCTTAGCTCCTCACTAAGATCTCCCCACAACAAGTGTGCCTCTCCTCCTCCTACATGACTCCTCTCATGTATGAAGTGTTCCCTCTACAAGGATGTGCGCCTCTCCTCCTCCAAGTGCACCCTCAAGTAAAGACTGTTCCTATGCTCATGTATATGCCTCCTCCTCCATGGAAGCACCTCCTCCAAGCATTGCACCTTCCCTCACCTCAATGAATAAACCCTCTACCTTGTGTTCCCTGCTCTCCTCAAGATTTGCGCCCAAGTGCTCCTTCTCTTCTCCTCTCCTCTCAAGTGAAGAATGAGTCTCATAAATGCCCTATTCCCTCCTTTAGCCTCCTTTGGCCAAACGCTATTAGAATAATGGCTAGATCCAATCTAGCCAAGTCTAATCAATGGATGAGATTCAATCCCAAAATATCACTTAGGAAACCCACTTTCCTTAGTTTTCTTTATGTCTATTAATTCACCCACAAAGTGAATTAATTGTCACTTTAATGACTTAGTGACATATTTCACTTTTGACTTAAATATCCTAAGTCAAAGTGAAGTTAGAATCATAAAGTAAAGTAACAAGGGTAATAGTCCCCCCCTTTGTGTTTAGAGACTCGCAAACACAAAGGGACCACTTTCCAAGGTACCCAAATCTCAACACTCCCTCTTACCGAGGAAAGTGCCCTTCACCACCAATATCATCCCTATAGTGGACATGGTTGCCTATTGGCATATCCTTAGTGAGTATGGTTGTACCCTGATCAATGAAAGTAGTCTCTGACACATATCTGCTCATTCTGCGTGATCTATATATGGAAGTGTCTCTCCACCTATCCAAGATAACCTAAATCTTGGTATCAAACCAAAGATCTCCACCTTGGTCTCCTACCAAGGATTTCTACCTCCTGGCATCTTGCCAATAGTCACTACTCTTGGCATCTCACCAAGAGTCACTCTCTTAGAATCTCACCAAGAGTCTCCCCCTCTTGGTATCTCACCAAGAGTACTAGGATCTCGACATCTCACCAAGATCCTCAACTTGGCCTCTCACCAAGTAGCTTCCACTTGAAGTGGATCCATAACCTGATCTGCCCGTCTCTGTAGTCAAGTGAGGCTCAAGCCTCCATGGTGCCCTGACACTCCTCCTCATCAATCTATGATTCTCTGAAGCCCCTGCACCAACCCTATGTCTCAAAAACTCTGAAACTGAAGTTGTCCCAGGTGGACGAGTCACCCCTACTGATGGTATTCAAGGAAACTAAGTCTGAGATCTCTCTGAATCACTACTATGAGTCAGTCGGTCCTCCTCAACTCTGTCTCCCCACCTGATGCTATATGGTGTAATAGCTAACAAAGAATCAGTGAATGCACACTCCCTCACAAACTGTGTATCGAACTCAAGCTCCTCTGTTGTTGCCGCTGAAACATCTTGCTTCTTCTTCTTCTTCTTCTTCTTCTTGGGACACTGTCCTGTATAGTGACCCATCTCTCCACAAGAAAATCATCTCATTGTGCTCATGACTCTTTTCTGACCACTGCTACTCTCTCCTCCCCGTGGTGGGGCCCCAAACTTGGGACCCTGTCGACCTCCCTAATCGGTCTTCTTCTTTCCCTTTGTCCAAAGAGAAAGGTCCTCATCACTCTGCATTGTCTGCTGCTATCTAGAAGCCTCTGATATAAGTCTAGTCTCCTCCTAAACGAAATCATCCCACATCCTCTCCCAAGTGGGCATGACCTCCCTGGAAACAATTCCATGAACGAATGGACCCCATGTTTTGGTGAAGCTATTTAAGGCTGTCCTCACCATAGAATATGGGTCCACCACCTCTCTAACGACTCTAATATCGTCTCTAATCTGGGTGTATCGTCCAAGGAAAGAAGTGAACGACTCATCCTGGAGCATACAGATGGCCCTGAGTCGATCATACAAAACCATCTTCTGGTTCTCATTAGAGATCTCATAAAGCTTGCATAAAGATTCCCACATCTCAAATGCCAAAGATTTCCCAGTCAAGTGGGGAAATATGTGATCCCGCACTGCATCACATATCGTCCTCTTTTCCTTGTTGTTCCTCTTCCTGAACTCTACTAACAAGACGAGAGCAATAGCAGGGGGAATAGGAACAATTTCCTGAACTATATCCCATAGTTTGAGGTCCTCCAAGACAAAGACAATCCTGACCTTCCAAGGTGACCAGTTGCTAGCTCCAACTAGCCTATCCTCCACACGCATCTGAGATGACGACATTACTTCCCTCTGCACTTAAACTGATGCTGCAACTCTAAAGTAACGTTGCCTCACTCCTGTCAACACGGGTGTGAAAAGAGGCAAATGAACACCAACCTCACTCCTAGCAATATAGGTGTGAAAAGAGGTCGTGGATTACAACCTCACTCCTGTCCACATAGGTGTGAAAAGAGGTTGTCCACAAGTGTCAAATATAAGCCCTGAACTGTCCAACAAATATGCTCACAAGTTGTCCACAAACTCTGTCAACATGCAGTCCAAAAATCTTCCCTGAACTATCCAACATGCACTAACTAAGGGGCACTATCAAATCTAAGTTTTACTCACTATTTTGGACTATAAACTTGCTGTCCAAAAACAACCAACAGATCTGAATTTTACCTCACAAAAATCCTCAAAATCATCAAATCTAAGCCACCATTGGCTTTGATACCATGTAGATTTTCTGAGGTACTATTATGTTGCCAAAACAGATCTGTCTTTGACCTTTATTTTGGCTCTAAGTTTGACTTTCCAAAACTATCTTCTTGTTGTCTTTTAGGACAACAAACTGTTCAGTCACTTTCTACTGATAATTTTGTGGTTCAGTTTCCATTTGAGGTGCCCTTGAAAGTGTTTTATTGTCTCAATATTAGCACATGCAATATACTTAAAAAAAATTACACTACCTCTAGATATTTTAAACTTTAAATGCTGATCTACACTTCCAAGCATGCATGAAATTGACACATATGTTTTTGGTCAACATGACCCTGGAAAACCCCCCCATGGGGAAAACCAGTTTGGCGTAAATGTATATAGAAGGCCTCAAAGCAAAATGTACAACACAGAAAACATATACAAGTGAACCTGGTACAATAGAAACCCTTATCAGATTCCTTGGAGTTCCTTGAAGACCTGCCTGCTAGCCTCTTGAAGTAAGGATCCCCTTGCCTTGGTGTGCCTTTCTTCCTTTGCTTTCCTTTGTCTTTTTCCCTTGTGCCTTTGCCTTTGTTCTTTTTCCTTGATTGATGAGATTCCTTGACCTCCACTTGAATCTTTGCGAAACCCTTTCTTTCTTCCCTTGAAGCTTGCACCCTCTACACAAGTGCGCCCGCTTGGTGCGCAACTAGCTTTGGTGCACCCCTCCTCTAGCAAGAAATCCCTCTATGAATGCGCTCCCTTATCTACTCACTAATATCTCCCCACAACAAGTGTGCCCCTTCTCCTCCTACATGACTCCTCTCATGTATGAAGTGCACCCTCTACAAGGATGTGCACCTCTCCTCCTCCAAGTGCACCCTCAAGTAAAGAATGCGCCTATGCTCATGTATATGCCTTCTTCTCCATGGAAGCACCTCCTCCAAGAATTGTGCCTTCCCTCACCTCAATGGACAAACCCTGTACCTTGTGCGCCATCCTCTCCTCAAGATTTGCACCCAAGTGCTCCTTCTCTTCTCCTCTCCTCTCAAGTGAAGAATGAGTCTCATAAATTCCCTATTCCCTTCTTTAGCCTCCTTTGGACAAACCCTATTATATCAATGGCCTAGATCCAATATATCCAAGTCTAATTAATGGGTAAGATTAAATCCCAAAATCTCACTTAGGAAACCCACTTTCCTTAGTTTTCTTTATGTCTATTAATTCACCCACAAAGTGAATTAATTATCACTTTAATGACTTAAGTGAAATATTTCACTTTTGACTTAAATCTCCTAAGTCAAAGTGAAATTAGAATCATAAAGTAAAGTAACAAGGGTAATAGTCCCCCCCTTTGTGTTTAGAGACTCACAAACATAAGGGGACCACTTTTCAAGGTACCCAAATCTCAACAACACGACCCTGGGGCACTGGTGGCTGATCATGCTAATCTGGTAGTGTCTCATTGGCCGTATGCACATGAGGTTTTTGAGGATGAAATTTTCACTGAGAATGTTGTGAACTAGGATGAAGTTTTGTAGAGAAAAGAAAAACCAGACCTGGTTAGGTTCATGGACCTACCTAGGAATGAACAATTAGACTTTCTAGAGAAGATAGTAGGGGTAGTAGCAGTGGTACAATCTTATCAAGAAGGTATAAAACATATAATGGATAGGTTGGAGGCACAAAGGCTCTTAGAGAAAGCTAAAAGGATGATGCAATTGCAAAGGGAAACTGTCACAGTGTCAGAAGTAGCATCAGTTGTGATAAATCCAATCACACTTGGAAGAGAAGAGGAGTTGGCGGCCCCTGAGAACACCTTAATGGAGGAATACACTATACAATATACTTCAGAGCAAACACCGATAGGAGGACCCAGAATTGAGCCAATAGTTTTTCCGGATGTCCTAGGACAAGTAGCTCCTGACATTGCTGACTTGATCATGATATACGATAGTGACAATGAGGAGGTAAACACTTTAGTTCCTATTATAAATGAAGAAGTGACAGAGGTGTTAGATGTGAAATTGTCCCAAGGAACAAAATATTTGGGCTAGGAAACATAGCTAAATACAATTGAAGGTGATCGTAACACCCCAAACCAGACCCCATAACACCCCAAACCGGACCCCACAACCACTAGATAAAGAGGGAGGCAACATCAAAGGCCACGGGGAGCCAAGAGATAAAAATGAGAATGGTAATGAAGCTGCCATCAGGAGAAGTGATGCATCGGGGAAATGAAAAGAGCAAGGAGACCCTGATGCTGGATATTCATCACAATGGAGCTTTCTACACATTCTACACCACTAGGTCAACAATCCCAGTAGAAAACACAACAATGAGGATCACATAAAATGCCCCAACCTCAAAACAAATCAAAGATCCATTTATCAGAACAAAAATGGGATCAAGAGGAGCCCTTGGGAAGTCTCAAATGGCACAAGAACAAGGTGAAGGAACCAATCATAGGGAATCGAGAGTCAACATAGGCACAGAGATGGTTCTTGAAAATTTTGATACACCAACAAGTTTAGGAAATGCTCTCTCATGGTGGGACCAACCAATCTCGGATTCGGTCGATGAAGTGGTCGACGCTCAAGCCATCACTTATGACAAGAAAAGACAATTGATTGTGAAGAGAACTGGGAAAAAGAGAAGAATAACTTTGGATAGTGCGGTAATGATCACCATGGAAGAAATCCTATTGGACGCATGACAATCCAGGGTAAGTGATTTATTAGGGGAAAGTATGGCTATATCTATTTCCACTATAGACAAGGCAAGAGAAGATGAATGAGAATTCAATTCTATGAGAGTAGAGTTGGTGCATCTCAAACATCAGGTGGAATACTCCTAGGACACCACCCAAGCGGTTAGGTTCACGAGATTTGAATTCGGGGAGATTTGTACTTGTTTCAAATCGGATAGTGAGATTTTTATGACCAAGATCATAAGTTACCAAGAGGAGACTTTGTTGGGCCTCATAGCGTATAAAGAAATGATGAGATGGTCAGATAAATATCATCAAGTATTGGCACAAATCGAGTATTTTAAAGAGATCCAGAAAGGCAGAGGAGAAGAGGAACATGGCATTAGGATGCTTGCAAACGAGAGCTTTGTCAGGATCAGAATAGTGACATAATATTGGGTACAATTGGTAATAGAACCACAACAAAAAATGTAGGAAATATGGGAGGAGTGTCTCAAGAATTGGAACAACATACACCAAAGAATGATAGACCTTCAATTCCCATAATTTGATGCTCTTGATGACTTCGTCGATTTGCACATTATACTCCAATGGTTCGGAGAGGTCGATGCAGAATTTGGAGCGAAGATTCAATATGTCTGAATGCTTGAAAAGGGACAGGTGAAGAGACTTGCCGAAATACCGATAGGAGAAACATGGGCCCTATGACAACTAAGCTTCGAGATAGATCAATTTAGAAATAGGGTAATGGAAATGAAGGATAAGCTCAGCAGGTCGATGGATCAACATTGTTTTCCATCCCTGCATACCTATGAAGATTTGTTCTCTAAGTGGTCCGAGTATGACAAGGCAAATCCTATGATATTATTGAAGCTCACTGATGGTTTTCATGTGGATATGAACCACTTTATTTTTTTTTTGTTTTTTTTAGTTAAACAAACATTGTTGCTATTTTTGCATAGATGTTTTCGTATAAATAAAGAGGTTGACATCATTTTGAGGGTCGATGGTTTTATAATAGTAAAAGAATCAAATGAATAATTATTTTCAAAGTTTAATTCAGAAGCTCATGTAGAGTTGAAGACAATTTTTTCCAAAGCTTGTGGAGTAGCATAATTTGTGGATTGTTCTGCTTTACTGTTGTCTACTACTAGAGATTTAGTAAGACAATAATTGTGTTTGAGTTATCTTGAATCATTGCAGTCACTAAATATATATTGGCATGGATACAATGGTGTTATGAAGTTGTGTGTTATACAATGACTAGAATTATTTCCAGTTATCCGTCGTTTCTACATATATATTTCTTTTCTTAGATCATATTGTTTCTTGATCAATAAGAGAATACTATTGTTTGATATTGATTTAAGAGAGGTGAAATTTACATGTTGTTAGTAAGAGGTTAGCCTAAACCCAACTTTCTTAAGAATTCAGTTGTTGAAGACTTAATAAATGAACTTATAAAGAAACACAAAAAAATCTATAAGGATCCATCCTATAACATAGTAAATCCCATCAAAACTTGCCAAACTATTAATCCGGAGAATCTTGCTACCCCAAGCAGGGAAGAGTCTAATTGGACCTCGTCTCTGGGCGTGATTCTTAATGTTGATTTAAAGGGATTTTTGACCCCTCAACAGAATTGGGGCTATAAGGAGGGCATGAATAAATGCATGGATAGTCAAAACAGATTCTTTAAACATAAGCTTATCTCAAATAACCTACAGATTCAAAACAACCCACATGCATGGCTAGTCCTTCTTAGGACAACCTTAAGATTGAAGGTACCCACACTACAAGTGAGTCACTGCACGTTGAAGAAGATTCATAACTTCACCAATACATACCTCATGCAATCCCTCACGATGAAATCAACATGTTCATAAGGATTACTAGAGCTTACACTCGATAGATAAGAGCATTGCTGTTAGCTCCATTTCTCCCCTACAGGAAGCAAACTTGAAGAGCAGTGATTGATACCCCAGATCACACATTCGTTCATACAGTTGAAGATATGATAGATTTTTCTATTACTGAAATTGACCAACCTCTTAGTTTCATTCATGAAACTCCTCTCATCACCCCACCAACGAGTACATATTCTAGCACATACGATTTTGAGTATGAGGGGGCCAGTTTTAATTCATAAAATTCAGATAATGAGTTAGATAATATGGAAAATAAAAATGAAGAAATTGCATAGGGAAACGATCAACCCACAAATAATCATCCATTGTTGGCGAGGGATGCCCTAGCCTTACCAAGGCGATTACATCATTTTGCTAGGCACCCAAAGAAGCTTCTCCCAAAATTTGACCCTGAAACCTTCAACTTGCCTGAGGATCATATCAAGAAGTTCATATTGGCGATAATATTAATGAACGTCCAACATGAAGAATTAGTATGCAAAATGTTCCCTTATATCTTTGAGAACTCAACTTCAACATGGTATTTCAACCTCTCGGTAGGATCCATTAACAGTTGGACAAAGTTTCACTGCCACCATGGGCCCCAAGGATAAAGTGCTCTTCCTATCAGAGACACTTCCAGCCCTATCTGAATCAGTGTATCCACTCAATGTGAAATCATGATCTCCATCATAAATTTCCCCCATGAGGATTTATCAGGGTTATCACTATCTATAATAAGGAAGTTTTGCTGGGTTTTCTACTCCATGAGGGTTTCCCAAGATAAATGATGTGTCTCTTATGATTGTGTATTTCTCAGTGATCCTATATTATGCTATTGTTATCTAGTAAAATGCAAAGTACTCTAATAATAGCTTAAACCTTAACAGGTCTTGGTATTTGACAACATTACATATTTTTCTTCTACTCTTTTCACTGAATTTGTATTAGATATAGGGATTATATTGAGGTATTCTACCAACTAATATTTGTAGGGAAATGGTGTTTCCGAGTCTACTAATAAGAAATTAATAAGGATTCTTAAGAAGAGAGTCGTATAAAATCACTGTAACTGGCACAATGCATTACATAGCGCTTTGTGGGCTGATAGGGTAGCCTCCAATGAATCCCTAGGGAATTCTCCTTACTTTTTGGTATACAGAAAAGAATCCACCTTTCCAACCAATCTATATCTCCCATCCTTGCAGCTTTCCCAATCCTCAAGGGGACAACCCTCATCTGGCATGCAACAAAGAATTGATACCCTAGTTATGGTTGAGGAAGAACGAGAAAAATCCAGGAGGAAGTTTGCAGTGCATAAGAAAATAGTTAAAAAATGGTTTGATAAACACAAGGTTGGCGATAAAAACTTTGAAGTAGGGGACTTAATTCTTAAGTGGGTTAAAATCAACGAGCCAAAGGGGAAGCATTCAAAATTACAAAATCTATGGCTTGGACCTTTTCAAATCATTGATAAAATTGGGGTAGGGACTTAGCATTTGCAAAACCTTAGGGGTGAGCTTGAAGCTCTTCTCATCAATGACGAATCCCTAAAGTGTTTCTTTTCATAAGTTTTCTCCAAGACAAATTCCTTTAGTATAGTTTACCTTTATTTCTTTTGAATTTTGTTTTGAGTGGTGAGTTTGGTCCTTTCAAATTTTCTTCCCTTTTGTTTTATTTTATTTTTTTGTTCTTATTTGATTTTGTTGTTTTTGTTACTCCGATGGTAGCATGATTTCATGTGTGTTCTTTTTCAAATTGGTGGTACAATCTACTGAATCTAGATCTTTATCTCTTAGTTTTAAATTTCGCAGAACAATTAGGAGATAGTTTTCTAGTCAGAGAGTTCAACACATGGGTAACTCACATTTATGTATACAAATTACTTAGGGAAAAAACAAGTCCATTACCTCATGGTCTGGGAATACCTTGTGGTCTGGGAATACCGAGGGAAATGGAACATAGTACAGTATGGTCGATACCACAAACAAAGAAAATTTAGTTCTCATACTGTTAAAAAAAGACAAGGAAGAAAAAGTATATGGTTATGATCCTTCACTAGAAAACAAATATCCTCCTCTTTGGTTCATTCCCAAAACATATGCAAAAAAGATGAACATGAAATAATAAGACAAAATGTATGACCGGGGAGGGTATGCAAATATCTCCGCTGGGGCTATGGACGCTCCCTGGCAGTGAAGCAAGGTCTGTGATATCGGGGTAACTCCGTCATGGCTATGGATGCTCACTGGTAGCAGAGAAACACTATGGTAAGGTTCTTAACTTTCAGAAAAGTAATAATAACATGTCTTCTTAACAATTTTTATTTTTGACTCAACTCTTGACAGGAAGGTAGGAGTCATTGGTTAAATGGAAAGAGGATTGTATTCGGGTGAATCCCCATGAGCAGTCGACGAGAATGTCCTTTGGGCCATATGTATACATACTTGTGAGTCATCTATGGGTTATTGTTTCAAGATAATAACCATTTCCCAAAGAGTTTGTCAGTATCATTAAAGATGAAAATTCTACCAGTGAATTGCCATTTGTTGAGCACTCAACACACCCTTTAAATTTTTAAATTTTTTGGGTACCACTTTTCTTTTTCCGTTCACACTGTTTTCTTTGATTCTACATAAGTTTCATATTTATTTTTTTGTTGAGATTATTCGTTGTTCATATGGTTTGTCTTACATCTACAAATCAACAAAATCCAAGTTCTCTGATACTCGATGGTTTTGTTTGAAGTGCCGATGCCGATTCACATCATGCATAGGTCGATTCAATCCATGTGTCAAACAATGCAGTATACTCTCGAGAACGTTGATGCTGATTAACATCGGGTGTTTCCTGATTCAGGTACCGATTGTGCAAGGGAACGATTCACTCATGGAAGTACCGATGTCAATCAACATCGGGCATTGATGATTCCAGCTAACAAACACCCGCTGTTAATTCCAAAGAGGTAGTCCCTGACACTTATTAATATTGAGAATAGACACCCAATGTTGTATACAAGAAAATGCGCAAACAATGAGGTCATCACCGAATTCCTTTAGACACCGGCTTTGGCCAATCAAGAAGACAAGAAAACCTATCCTTTATCATACTCCCTCCTACTTGCCGATGCCCGATCAAGGATGGTAGACAATAAATTTGAGCTGTCCACTCGATCTTGTCGAAGAGCTCTAAATTCATCAGGACCATCCATCTTCAGTTCTTTGATTCACACACATCCCTATGTGCCCGAATGATTCATAACTACCACCTTAATATCCTAATCCAACCACGTGCATGAAAGTGCCATGTTGTCATCTCTATAAGATTCAACGATTTAGACACTGGTTGGTCCGAAAAGATTTAAATAGTTCAAACAAATGAACCCGATCTCAAATGCTTCTCACCAATTGATGATTGTTTGAAATCCCCGATGGGTCATTCCAACATCCCTACGTGTCGTCGATTTGCACATTTCTTTTATTCCAAAAACTGGGGTGGACGATAGATGGAATTAATGAAAATCTACAGTAGATTCTCTGTACTAAAACTTGATGATTTTGGATGAAGGACTAACTGTTATTTATTTGAATGTATTTGAATGATCTCATAATTTGCACATAATTGTTTGATTTTCTTCTCAATAACTCACAATTGATCCAATGTCGCTTAGGAATTGAATTGTGCTGTGCTTATCGCAAGGCTCATGACTTGTGAGTATTCGACTCAGGAGAATCTTTGTGCGTACGTATTTGTCATAGTTGTCTCCAAGATTCTGTGATTTAGGGAAAACTAAGTTAAATCGTTGCATTTTTGCATGAAAGATGCCGCCCAGATGACCAATAACTTGCTAGTCACCAAAGACCCAGAAAGGAGGGAGTGAGCAAGTGGGAGAGACTTCCAGTTCAACTGCTAAGAAGATGGATTTCCCCCCCAAAGTAGAGTCGATGATCAGGGTGTCGCAAAAGAAGCCAGTGAACCTGCCTCTGCTCTTCAAAGATATAGAGAACAACACTACATCCAAGGTAATCCTACCTTCCTGGCTTGATTTATACAACAAAATCCATTATGAAGACTTCCCAGAATTTACAACTCACAATGACCCAGGCGTGAGGGAATTGGATGATCGGATATTACAAAACATTAGGTGTTCTTCATTATATATGGTGGCAACCAAGACACTTGTTTTACCATGTGTTGAAATCCTAGACTAGATCATTCATCATGCCGATGCAGAGAAATTCCTGTTAAATAACAAGGATGAACAATGTATCAATGTCTTTTTTCTAACATAGGTAAGCACATATTATAAGCTCAAGGACGCCAATTCAGGTTGAACAAGGATTTTTTTGTGGCGTTCTATGAATGCCATAATACCAGTCAATTACTATCATCTTGGTGGAGGGAAGATAATAAATTTGTAAATCATGCCTTAGGATGGTACAACACAGTGAATGTCCGAGAACCCTGTTGGCAAATGTTTAACAGGTAGCGCATGCTTTTCATTGATGGCAAGTACAACAATGAAGATGGCATGAGTACAGGAAGAATGTAACAGATGGGCACCAGAAGTATTTTAGGAAGATGCTGCAGAGAAAGCCCGATAAGTTCAGAAGAGATAGTGCAGAGGATTGTTGGCAGTTTATTATAAGGCAAAGTAAGCCTGTCATTGATGGCAAGATCAGAGTATGCAGCGAAGGCAAAACAAGGACAAAGTACGCTCCGGAGGAGAAGCGCCAGTGATCGCTGGATCTCATCTTGAATTCCCGATGGCCGTCAGATCTGAATGAAGACAAAAGAAGCATGCAGATCTGGAGGATAGATCTTAGGCGTTAGATATGAGCTCAGGGTCCGACCACCGTTGGATCGAGGAAAACCTGCACGATATTTAAAAGTGCAAGGAGTAGAGGGCTCACAAATCCTGGAAGCAGGAGGACCGTCCATTTCAGGGGGTTATGTGGACCGTTGATCCGACTCCCTGTCGGGGTTTCGAGGATCGAGAGTTGGAGATGTCAAAGAATATTGACATCAAGAATGCCGAAATCGCGATGTGTGAAATCCCGACTGAACCTGAACCGTCAGATCAAGATGTGATCTAGACCGTTGACCCGACTCCCTATCGGGGTTTCGAGGATCGAGTGCTGGAGATGTCAAAGAATATTGACATCAAGAATCCCAAAATCGCGATGTGTGAAATCCTGATTGAATCTGAACCGTCAGATCAAGATGTGATCTAGACCGTCGATCGGACTCACATCAGCAGACCACGTCAGCTAGGAACACGTGGCACAACCAGGTAATGACAAGTGTCAGACTGATTCAACATTTCAGGCACATTTAAGTCATGAATTAGAGTGACACATGGCAGTATTCAACACGTCTCAATCCACGTGTGACGTCAGCGGATGGACACCACTTTGGAGTTTCGGGGATCAAGAGTTGGACATGTCAAAGATTATTGACATCAGGAATCCCGATATCGCGATATGTGAAATCATGATGTAATCTGAGTCGTCAGATCAAGCTTTGATCTGGACCGTTGATTCCAGTCAATGGAGAGGCATCGGGGATTGAGAGTTGGACATGTCAAGATTATTGACATCAGGAATCCCGATATCGCGATATGCGAAATCGCGATTTAATCACAGCCGTTGAATAGAGATCAGATCTGGATCGTTGATCAAACTCCATATCGGAGTTTCGCGAATCACGACATAGAGAGGCAAAGAACTCAATGCATCAAGAATGCCGAAATTGCGAAATCGCGATTCAATCGTAGATGTTGAATCAAGATTAGATCTGGACCATGGAATCACAGGACATGTGTCAAGTGATCAAAATTTCACTGACTTGGGGTCAACTGAGCATAGTGTCGAAAATTGCGAAATGCGAAATCGCGAAAGCGCCTTATGCATAAGGTTGTGGTCACAGCGCTTGGACACATCAGCGAGAGATGGAGGAAATAGATAGAGAAACCAAGCTCGTTTTCGGGGATCGCGACTTGGAGAGGCAAGAACACAATGCAACAGGAATGCCGAAATGCTGAAACCTGATTTAAAGGAAAGATTAATAAAGCTCATCCAACGGCGTAGATTAACCTGAAGGAGATTTGAGGGCTACTGTTGCATGACACAGTGAAACTACTAGAAACCATTGATGGTTTCTACCAGAGGATGCGAAGACACTTCGGGATGACTGACAGAGGAGGTGAAGAGTCTTTGAGAGGAATGATGATGTTCATGGAGGCGATTGACAACTGATGAGCATTGAGGCCTGTAACTGAAACAAAGAAGGTGAGTTCGACTATCCCAGAGAAGACGAAGAGTCTCAAACTTCCAGAGAGGCTGAGGAATCTCAGTATAACATACAGTGATGCTGGACACGCGGGGCGAACCACCAGAGAAGCTGAAGAGTCACGATGATGATCAGACAGAGCACTCGAGAGGTGGAGGATAACGGCGCGGAGTCAGCGTGCAGAGGCATTGCGAACATTGCATGCACAAAGTGCACAGAAGCTATAAATACACGGTACATAGAAGAGATGGGGTAGCTGTTGCTGTTGGAGTTTGCTGTGGTTGTTGTTGGTGAAGGTGATTCATGTGTGAAGAAGGAGGAGAGTGCAGTAGCTGAATAACACAGAAGAGGAACTGTGAAGTGAATGGACATGGAGCACAGAGCATAAAAAGTGGAAGAACAAACAACGTAAGTGATGTGTTCAGAAAGGCAATGAGGCAGACAGAGCAACGAAATGCAGCAGAACAGTGATGAGTCTGGTAAGCCATTGTTGAACATCATATCACTGTAATAAGTTTCAGTAGCAAAGATTTATATTTCAGGGTGGTTGGGAGGAGCTAGGGAGGACTGGTGTCCTCAAAGGTTCAAGTGGGTGCTTGAACACAGGGAGTTGGTGCTTGCTTCTAGTTGGTGCTAGAGAAACCAGGGAGTTGGTGCTTCCTTCTAGTGGGTGCTAGAGAAAACAGAGAGTTGGTGCTCTCAGCAAGTTGCAGCTTGAAAAACTGAGGTTGTATCCTCATTATGAGTTGGTTCTCATATGTATGATACTGTAAAGAATGTAACTATTACTTATCATATAAAGAAAAAGAGGTTTTTACCCTGCATGGGTTTCCTCGGGAAATATCTGTCTCTGTGTTTCTCATATATGTGAATGATGCTGAAAGTGCCATTGTTTATTTCCCTGCATTATTGTGATCATCATTAAGTGTCTCTACAAAGAGTTTAAAAGAACCATAATTGTTTAAGCATGATAACAACTGATTCACCCCCCCTCTCAGTTGTCCAACAAACCCTACATTTTCCTGATGGCCTTGATATGTCACTTATACGAATAAAAGGATTGCCCCAAGTTCTCCGAGGCATGGATTCATTTCGCTCATACAGTAGCTACATCTGGAAGCACCTTTAACTGGAGAGCTATTATCTCAAAACAATTGAGCTCCAGGATAGAGGAAGTGCAAAACCCAAAAACTGGATAAGCCCTTGCATTCTACATGGCATCTTATCTCATGGATGTGATATGCGCTAGGATTCCCTAGTTTGAGACTAAGCTAGAACATTTCCGAAGTGCTTGTACATGTTTATTTTAGCATCTTATGGGAGAACATGTACAAAATATCAATTGATTTAATTTGCGATGGTTTCATAGCTCGAGTGTATTCCTTAATTTTCAAACAAAACTTCCAAAGACTCTCAAGGAAAATTAATATCCAATATTGGACATTGGTACTTAGAGGAAAGAAGCACATATATCAGAATTTTCAGAGCCATCAGAGAACCACACTTATTGCCAATCCATGTACCCGATAAGCTGGTGTTAGGAGAAATTTGCTACCAGACGATACTGCAAGGGTTCAATGCATCTCTGGTAAAGGATAAGAAAATGATATTTATTCCCTATGGGTTTTATGTGGGTTACCATTTCATGAAGGATACCACACAGGCCATAAAAGAAGCTCAGAGTACAGGTTCTTCACTAGGAGATACAAGAAACACGACCCTAGGGTAGTGGTGGCCAATAATGCTAATCAGGTAGTTTGTCATTGGTCATACACACATGGGATTTTTGAGGACAAAATTTTCACAGAGAATGATGTGAACTGGGATGAAGTTTTGCAGAGAAAAGAAAAACTGGACTTGTTTAGGTTCATGGCCTTGCCTAGAAATGAACAATTAGACTTTCTAGAGTAGATAGTAGGGGAAGTAGCAGTGGCCTAAGCTCAAGAAGATGGTATATAACAGACAATGGATAGGTTAGAGGCACAAAGTCTCTTAGAGGAAGCTAAAAGGATGATACAATTGCAAAGGGAAACTGTCATAGTGCCAGAAGTAACATCCGTGGTAATAACTCCAGTCACACTCAGAAGAGAAGAGGAGCCGATGACCCCTGAGAACACCTCAATGGAGGAATACACTATAAAAAGGACTTCAGATCAAACACCGATAGGAGGACTAAGAATTGAGCCAACGATTTTTCTGGATGTCGTATGACAAGTAACTCCTATCAATGCTGACCTAATCACAATATATGATAGTGACAACGAGGAGGTAAACACTTCAACTCCTATTATAAATGAAAAGTGACAGAGGTGTAAGATACAAAAATTGTCCCAAGGACCAAAATATTTGGGCGATGAAACATAGCTGAATACAATTGAAGGTGATCATAACACCCCAAAACGAACCCCACAACGACTCGATAAAGAGGGAGGCAACATCAAAGGCCATTAAGAGCTAAGAGATAAAAATGAGAATGGTGATGATGCTGCTATTGGGAGAAGTGATGCACCAGGGAAAGGAAAAGAGTAAGGAGATCCTGATGCTGAATATTCATCAGGGGGTAACACCAGCAAGGGAGAAGAGAATGAAGAGATGAAAGGCAACAAAGAACTTGAGGAGATCACAATGAAGCTTTTATCACATTCTACACCTGCAAGGTTAGAAATCCCAACAAAAAAAAAACAACAAGGATCACAGAAAATGCCCCAAGCATAAAACAAATCAAAGATCCATCTATCAGAACAAGAATGGGATCAACATGATCCCTTGGGAAGTCTCAAATGGCACAAGAAAAAGGTGAGGGAACCATTCATAGGAAACCAGGAGTCAATATAGGAAAATAGACGGTACTTGAAAATTTTCATACACCATGAAGTTTAGGAAATTCTCTCTCATGGGGGGACCAACTAATCCCAGAGATGGTGGACGAAGTAGTCGACGTTCAAGCCATCAATTATGATAGGAAAAGACAATTGATTCTGAAGAGAACCGAGAAAAAAGAGGAGAATAACATTGGACAATGCGATAATGATGACCATGAAAGAAACCCCACTGGACGCAGGACAATCCAGGGTAAGTGAGTTATTATGGGCAAGTATGGCTATATCTAGTGCCACTATAGATAGGGAAAGAGGAGATGAATGAGAAGCCAATTATATGAGAGTAGTGTTGGTGTATCTCAAACATCAAGTGGAGTACTATCAAGACACCATCTAGGTGGTTAGGTTCATGAGAATTGAATTCGAGGAGATTTATACTCAGTTCAAATCGGATAGGGAGATTTTTATGACCATGATCGTAAGTTACCAAGAGGAGACTTTGCTGGGCCTCATATAATATAAATAAAAGATGAGATGGTCGGAGAGAGCTCATCAAGTATTGGCACAAATCGAGTATATCAGAGAGATCCAGAAATGCAGAGGAGAAGAGGAACATGGCATTAGGGTGCTTGCAGATGAGAGCTTAGACAAGATCAAGGTAGCGACATAATATTGGGTACAATTGGTAATAGAACCACAAGAGAAAATGAAGGATAGATGGGAGTGTCTAAGGAATTGGAACAACATAAACCAAAGAATGATAGACCTTCAATTCCTAGAGTTCGACACTCCTGATGAATTTGTCGATTTGCACATTATAGTCCAACAGTTCAGAGAGCTCAGTGTAGAATTTGGAGCAAAGATTCTGGAAGTATTAATGCTTGAAAAGGGACAGGTGAAGAGACTCTCCAACAAACCGATAAGAGAAATGTGGGACCTACGACAACTAAGCTTCAAGATAGATCAATTTAGAAACCGGGTAATGGAAATGAAGGATAATCTCAGCATGTCGATGGATCAACATCAATTTCCATACCTGCATACCTGTGAAGATCTATTCTCCCAATTTTTTGAGTATGATAAGGCAAATCCTATGATATAATTGAAGCTCATTGATGGTTTTCATGTGGATACGAACCACTTCATTTTTTTGTTTTCTTTAGTTAAACAAACGTTATTGCTATTTTTGCATGGAGGTTTTCGTATAAATAAAGAGGTCGACATCGTTTCGAGGTTTGAAGGTTTTTTAATAGTAAAAGAATTAGAAAAAAATATTTTCAAAGTTTAATTTAGAAGCTCATGTAGAGCCAAAGACAATTTTTTCCAAATCTTGTGGAGTAGCATATTTTGTGGATTGTTCTTCTTTACTGTTGTCTACTGTTATCCCCAATATCTAGGGATAACTAGGAGATCATGTCTCGAGGCCCACATGGTCCTAGACATGGAGTACCGAGAGCAGGAGCGACCTGAGCATGGTCCTGGAGGACCCACCTTCTTCTTCTCAGCCAGACTCGTCCTGCCAGCAGTACCAGCTTCCATCACTACCGGCTTGGGCTTGCATAAGAGAGGGTTCTTGCTCCATGAGGTAATTGGTCCAAGGTATCATGGTATGTGTCATATTTGATCATTATAACTTTCTTATGTATGCATTAGATCTCTTTCATTTCAGATAACTGC
>ML801858.1:63142-84251 GCA_009831015.1 Picea engelmannii
GAGGAGGATATAAAAAGAGGACGTTGCCTCTCATTTTTATCATAACACAACTTGCTCTCTTGGAGAGATACTTTTCTAGCTCTTGTCTTGGTTTCTCTTGTCTTTTTGGAGTGAGGCGCAACTTCTTGGAGGATTATTTTTTGGCATGTGGTGCTATTTATCATTGGAAGGTTTACAACTAGGGTATGATTATGCTTCTTCATGAATTTGTAAGTGTTTTCTCATCAAAACTTCTTGAATGAATGGTTGTTGATTAAATATCTTGCATGCATAGTTACATTGTTATTATTTGCTTAATCTTTGAAATCTTAGGGAGCCAACACACAAGTAGGTTATGGATTCATGTCCCCATGGTAAGAGCTTATAGCCATTTGATTAGATAATTTTTAGCCTAGCCATAGCTGCACTAGACTTCCTCTTTTCTTGAGTTAGCTTTGAACACAAATTGAAGAAAGAAAATGTCCTAGGCCTAATTTGTTTTACACCTAGGGTTTGCTTCTAGGGTTTTGAAAAGCCTTGTCTTCTAAACAACACTTTTCAGCCATAGGTTTGTGTTTATTTGCTAGTCGTTTTGCCAAAAGAGTCTCAAGGAAAGAAGAGCAAGCATTAGTCCTAGCCTTAGCTACACCTAAATAAGCCTTCTCTTCTTAGGGTTTTGATTTGGTGGCCCTGCCATAGCAGCACCATCAAACCCTAATCCTCTTTTCCTTAAGTTTAAGTCTTTCCAAGCCATTAGTTTCACTCCATTTGACTCCATTAACCCAAGGCACTAGTCTAGAAACACCTTTGAGCTTGTTTGTGCTTAAACTCTCTTTGAAAACTGTTGAATTTGAAACCCTAAACTAACCTAGCATCTAACCCTAGGTGATTTTACTAACCCTAACCTTAGGGTGACGTCTTAGCCTTATTTAACTCTTGTTTGCTCTAAAAGTTGCGGCTAGGTCATCCTAAGGCAGCCATAAAGGTTTCAAACTTTTTCATTGGTTAAATTTGCAAAATGTCTACCTTGTGGCCTCTCTAACCAATCTGATTTAGGGCGAACGTCATAATGACAACAACAAATTTATGGGTGACGTCACACTTGTTTGATCTTTGCGTGGCCTGAAATGTTGTGACATTTCTCACCTTGTTTAGTAGACTTTGAGTTGTTGGTATTTTTCATGTGCTTATTTGACCTAACGTCCTTCTCATTGTCTCTAAATCTGACCTAAATCTTGGGCTGACGTCACCTTATTTCTGCAATAGGGACACAACAAATATATTTATTGTGAGCAGATTTATGATATGAATGCATTTGTGATATAATACAAGGATTGATCTTATACTTTGAATGCTCATATCTCTTGTGTATTTATTGAAGAAGTAATATAAGTCATTCTCTTTGTTTAGCAATCATTGACTTCGTCAATAATTACATTTGATCATTGCTCATATATATGAAGATAGTCATTAATATTTGAAGTACTAACCACTGCAGCACGTTTTAGTTTTATTTGTCTTGTCTCGCAAACAAGTGCCCCTATCAGTGGAATATCTTCTTTGACTATCTCCTTCCTGGCAGTAATCTGTGAAAGGGAATCTTTATTTTGATCCTATAAACTTTAAGCCCTCTCAGAACCCCAGATTACTAGGGACGTCTCCCTTGGACTAGCCATCCTAAATAGAAAGAGCTCCCCATCGAGGTGACAGTGGGTGGGGAAGCTCCTGTTACACCAGTTTGAAGCCTTGACTCAAGCTAACCTAAACCCTTCCTACAAACTGTGCGATAACAGGAAGCACAATTTAGGGTGACACGTGGCATGCATGACAGGGGTCCATGTCACTCTTGGTGACATCGACATGCCACGTCAATCCGAGATTGGTAGCCTCCAGGGGTTCCTAACGTCCCCTACTCGCTGAATTTCCCGAATCTCTGAAGTCCGTAGTTCTTGCCAGCTATCTCCCAATAACTCTTAAATCCCATGGTCGAGCTGTGCCCACGTAGATCCATGAATCTATGGTGGGGAGAGGTTTCAGAGTTTGAGGGAAAAATTAAAATTCATGCGGGTTTAACCTCCACAATACTCCTAGATTGTTGATATGTATATTCGACATGATCAACGGTTGGCATCGACTCTAGCACATATGAGGAGTTTCCAGTGCATAACTCAGGGAAGGAGATAAATTTCGTGCTAGTTGGGACTCTGCAATCGTCCCTATTCGTAAATCTCCTGGCTGGTTCAAACATGACCGTCGATCCTCGATAGGAAGTTAGTGCCTGAAGAAATGAGCAAGGTCATAGCTTCGGTCATCTGGGTCAGAATTATAGGTCCTTTGGTCTATGGCTCTTAACACTTCGTGGCTTCGATGTTCGAAGGTTTTGGTGTTAAACCACCTTCATTCTCCCGAAGTGGGACTTCACCAAAGTACTTACCGCTCCCTCCAAACTTAACTCAGGGTTCCTAGGCCTTCGTTATATGGAGCTTGGTCAAGCCCCCAAAGGCTACAATCATATCTCTTGTCCAAGATTTGGTTAAGGCTATGGGAACGAACTGTTGGTCGCGCAGGTGAAAGGTCTGAAGGGTGCGACCCTTGGTTGCATTCTACAAGCGTTATACCTCTTGAGCTTGCAAACACTTCATATGAGGTATGAAAATACTCCTTACACTTCTTCCAAAAATTTAGAACATAAAAAGTTCTAATTCCTGCACATCTTGCCAAGGTTCTGCACACCTTCGCACTACCTCTCCTGAGCGTAACAAGCCCCTTTCTCAGGAGATCCAAATGACTGGAACTGTAAATATGCACATATGAAATTGGGCCTATGGATAACAAAATCACAGTTCATTTTCCTTTGATTTGAGCCACTACAGGGGGCTCAAGTACTTACGTACACAAGTCATATTCGACCATACATATCCTTACTTTCTCAAATACACAACTAGGCTAACTGAAGAAAACAATCAAATTATCAAACAAGCATGCACATCCATGAAACGTTCACGGGGTATTCATCCTTATTTTACAATCGCAGTTCAAATTCATAGGGTATAAGAATACTTATCTATTTAGAGTTGGAGTGAATTGATTGACTGTGGGTGTTCTCCTTTCCACCCAACCATAGCCTCAGAGGCATTCATTCTTAGCGCTCTAGCCACTCCCGTGCCAAGCCATGATATCACTAGGAAATTTTCAATAGCTCTCTCAGAGGTTCTCTCTCTCCCTCTCTCTCTGTCACCGCCTCTGCGAGGTTTATCAGATGCTTCCTCAACATCAAGCTTGCAGTCTCTTTTTCAGGTCACGTTCTCTTGTAAATTCTCCAGTAACCATAACATTGTAACAACTTTCAGTTCCTCTCCTTAGATATCCCCGTCTCACACATTCTCTTCTCTGTATATGTCTATATGCCTTGCACGCACACCCCTCCTTGAGAAGGTTCCCCTTCCTATTCTGTTCCTTCTGTCAGAAGGAAACTAGGGTCAACTTGGTTTTCCGGACCCTGTGGTACTTCGGGGTGACATTCTTCAGTCAGAACATGCTTCCATTCATGGGGGTGGTTGATGGTTCAACCACCAGTTCTTCCTTCATTAATTGATTCTTGTTATTGGGATCCGGAGGAGGTTTCTTATTCCCAGCAAGAGGAAATTTGGGGTCATTTGACATAATGAACCCTCTCTTATAGTTTTCCCATCCTTTCCTCTAGTGATATCATGGCCAATAATTCAAGGCTTCACCCCCATAGTCAGTCATTGACAATCTAAACAATAATACATTTACATCATTCACAAGATTTAGCATGGTAATCATAATTAAAAATTAATTAACAAGGGTGTTACAGAACCCAAAGTGTGTCAAAAAAATGGGATTTATTCAAGTGCTAATTTGATTGGGTTTAGATTTCCTCCCAAGGAGAGCCATCTATTGCACTACATGCTCACCCATTTGTTTATTTAATCAATAATCCAAATCCAATATTTTATACCATGTCTGTTTGGTTTCAATAGAAAACCCAAATATTTTAATCCGAATTATAGATCACTCTTTTGATATGGAAATGCACAATATAAACACCATGTATGGGCAATAATCAAATTTAAACCAAGTGTCTTAGAATAATCCCATGCCCACTGATCATATTGAGGAAATAATATATTACAGGAACAACCAATATTTAGTTGAGTGGATTGTTGAGTTTCTTTATAAAAAATTAAATAAATGATCCAAAGTTAATGTGTTTAGGATATAAGTTTATACTTATAAAGTTAGGATATAAGGAATATTTGAGTAATATGGAGGTCTAGGGTTCTAGAGGGCTAGTTTATAAGGCTTATGCTGCTATCAATGGGATTGCATTAGGAACTTTTGGAATACACTAACGATCCTCTAGAAGGGGTCTATATCTTCCCCATGGGTCCATTCAACTTTTCAACTCTACAACATCATGAAGGCTTGAACACTCGTAGGGGTAGTCTCCTAGTGGGAAATTTTTTGGATAACCAAAACCAAGTGCCCATGCACACAAATGAAAAGGTGGAGTTTGATGCAATATTTGGTTTGGTACAAGACATTCGACATGGTAAATGAACATTCAATTCCAAAGGGGAAGTGCATTTTGATGAGATGTTGGATGGGATCAATGGTAACCATGTGTTGAGCTAAGATCGATAGGATTTGTTTTCCTCAACTAAGTATGAAGGAGCTGGTTCTATGAAAGTGTGAGGTGTATTGGAGGACCCATCATTCATGAACCATATGAATCACTTTGGTAAAGGAAAAGAGGAGAGTCTAAGGGTGTATTTGGCATGGATAAGTGAGTTGGAAGGATCATGCAAGGCGAGCAAGGGTTGTTTAGAGCCAACAAGCAAGTTCACAAGACTATACTATATCTATAAATAAGCGAGGGGGTCATAAACTATATCTAAAAAGAGAGAAAGAAGACATGTGAAGAAAAAAAGACAAGAAGTTAGACTAGTGCTAAGAAAAGATGTTAAAATGCATGAAGTGGTGGAATTAGTAGGCCAAGCATTGGTTGTGCATTTTATGGTAGTCAATTATTTGATAAATCCCTTCAAGCATGGATGGAGGAGAATGAAGGTCCACGCTAGGGTATTTATAGTATTTCACATCCTAGTGTGTGGATGGTTGACCTTTATTTTTTGGTCTAAATATGACAATTCAAAAATATTGGGGGTGTCAATTGTTATGGGGTTGTTCACTACTTACTTTAAGGAGGTGAAGTCCATGTTTGGACCCAAGAATGGAGCAGACTTCAATGTAGCCATCGTGGGTGAAGCTCCCCAGACTATCGCTTGATATTTGGTTAGTGGAGGTGTTTACAAAAATAGGGAACAATCTTGGGTCTTTCCTTGAAGCTAATAATAGTTATCAATGTTCTAACTCTTGCACTATTGCACAAATATTGGTGACAATAAATTTGAGATAAGGGGAGACAAAGGAGATTTTTTTTTATAAAAGGATGATATGCAATTATATAAAACTTTAGACCATGTAGGAGTTTTGTTCAAGTGCACTAGGTGCCATGCATATCATTACCTAGTTGCTGACTTTACCCTCAAATTCACTAAGAAAACATTGGTGAAAAAGGATGGGGAAGCTATCTCTTTCTCTAGAGAAGCAAAGTTTATTAGGCCATCCACAAAAAAATTAGGGATCGTGGAAGGAAATTTTTGCGAAGAAGATTTAGGTTCAAAGGAGATGGAGGAGAAGACTCTATCCATGGGAGAAGTTGGGTTCAGGGCATCCATTCCTATGACAAGTGAGGTGGAGGATCAATCCTTTCACACTTTAATTTCAAAGTCAAAGGAGAGCATTAATCCTATGGTGAAACATCCCAATGTGGGAACACAAGCCAAAGCTATGCTTCATATTGATTCAAGTAAGTATTTTTCACCCTCAAATTTGTTTTTTAATGAAAAACATTCTCATATTTTATATCCCAAGACAAGGCTAGATTTGGGGGTTAACAAGATACAAACTCCATTAGGGACCAAAAGAGATAACCTGAAAAACCCATATCAACCCTAGGTTGGAGAGTATAGGAGAGGGGACTATAGTAGAGTAGGAATCTGAGGGAACTAGTTTTAAAAAGGAATATAAGAAGAGGTCTATACATTTTATCCATTATTCCTTAGAGGAGACTCATAAATCCCTGACCAAACTAGGCATTTACTAAGATCCAATCAATTAGCTCTAGATATAATATAATTAGGGGTGGAAGGAGGCATTTTCATGGAAGGATTAAAGGAAGGGGTGGTGCCTAGGAGGGGGAGGAGGTCCCATATTACTATAGCACAACACAAAGGAAAAAAATAAATTCAACAAGGGAAACATAAAACACTTTAAGGGGCACTTAGAGCATGCCAAACCCTTGGAGATGTTCACCCATGATGTTTATGAATTTCAATGCATGGGGTTTTGGTAGCCCTTCCACAAAATTGGCCCTAAAATGAATGTTGGATATACACAAACTTGATGTAATTCTAATCCAAGAAACCATGGTAGAGGGAGCTAAGATCACTAGAGACATATCCAAACTTTTAGGGGATTGGTATTTTCTTCATATTGATTATGTAGGTAGGCCATGGAAACTACTTTCCAGGTGAAGGAAGAGAATTATGAAACTTTTTGACACCGTGAACTTTTAATCAGGGATTGGATTTGAACTATTCTCATAGGAATTGGGGGAATCTCTTTCAATTATAAATATTTATGGTCCTTATGTGGGTAGAGTGTCCTTTTGGGAAGGCTTGTTGTCTCAAGGTTTTCTAAGGACAAGGAATATTGTTCTAGGTGGGAATTTAAATTTAACAACGAGTAGAATTGAGGTATGGGTGGAGATACTTATTCAGACCCTCTGAGTCATTATTTTGTAAAAAACTAGAGGAGGTTGGTTTGATGAATGTTGAGCCAATCAAAATTGTTCCATTTTTAAGAAACATGAGGTTAGGGGATGATATTGTGGCCAAATGATGATACCATTTCTTAATATATGAGGTTGTATTGATCGATCAATTAAGGATAAGACCATGTGTTGAAGTGGGTGGGGAATTTGACAACTTACCTGTGTTTATGAAATTGGATAAGAATAATTTCAAAACTCCAAGCCCCTTTAAGTGTAAATTATCTTGGATGGAGGATGAGGAATTTATTAGTTTGGTTAAGGATGAATGGAATCCCTATGATGCTATTATCAGGAAATCAACAAGCATCCACTGCGTTTGAAACCTTAAGTCCATAAAAAAATCAATGTCTTCTTGGGCACATGAGAAAACACTAAAGGGAGAGAAAGCTTTAGCTTCCATAGATGATAGTATCATAAAATTGTAAAATAAAGAGATGAAGGATTTACTAATGAATCCTCCAAAGCTTGATTAGGGTTCTACAACAAAAAGAGGAAATTATTTACAGATAGGGAAGCACTATGGAGTCTTAAGAGTAATTACACATTTTGGTAATTACAAAAGGAGATGATAATACAAAGTAATTACACATTTTGCAAATTGTAGAAAAAATACCAACAAAATGTGGGAAGTTTAAAAGGAAGATGACTCTATAGCTCAAATTTTCAAGGACATTTGTCAACTAGGAGTGGAATACTTTGTGAGGATATATAAGAAGGTTGAGAGAGATACTAATTTAGAGGTAGTTAATATGACTTCTTTGTTTCCAATCTTTGTGGGAGAGGAAGAAAATGAAAGGTTGATGGAGGCAGATTCTAAAGAGGAGTTGCAAGTGGTGTAGCATAGTTTTCAAAAGGATAAAAGTCCAGGACATGATGGGTGGACAATGAAATTCTTCTTGAGATTCTATGAATTTATAGACCATGACCTCTTAAGGGTAATGAAATATCCAAGAACTTTTGGGTAGGTATGGATATCCTTCAACTCTACATTCATAGTGTAGATTTTAACCTTGTACAATATTTTACTGCAAATAGATTTTCAATAAAAGAACATAAAATATACAATGGAAAATACACACATTACACAAATATTTTTCCCCTGGAAACCCAAACCGAGAAAACCAACATATTCTATATTCATTCATAGTGATACATTGTTTACAATACAATATACATATAGGAGCCAACGACATCCAAAACCCTAACCCAATGACCTGGATTAGTCAACAACCCTAATTCCTTAACTGAAAATAGAAAACCATCGATAAAAAACCATGTGTTGAAAAACCGCCCAACAATGGACATGAAAATCGAGGTGACACGAAAAACGAGGGAAAAAAGTGACATGTTTCCCAAGGCTAGTCGTGCAAAGAATATAACACATACCCAACATTCTCCCACTTGTTTTCTTTGCATACATGGGGTTACAAGGTTACATATTCAACAATCCAGGGCAACAATGCCCATTGATCCTCTACACCAAGAGAACTTCTTAGTTCTCACTGATTTTTTTAATGAATCTGCAACATTCTTCAAAGTGTCCACCTTCATCAACAACACTTTATCTTCTTCAACCATTTCTCTCACAAAATAATATTGAATATCGATATGCTTTGTTTTTGAATGATAAGTCAGTTTCTTCACCACAAACATTGCACTCTGATTGTCACAATCTATGCTTGCAACTTGCTGTACCAACCCAATACCTGAACACAATCTTCGTAACCATACCACTTCCTTATTTGCATGAGTGGCTGCCATGTATTCAACTTATTTAATTGAAAGTGCCACTACAACGTGTATTTTTCTCATCCAACTGATTTCTCCTCCAAATAGGTTAAACACATACTCACTTGTAGATCTCCTACGATCCAGATCTCCATCCCAGTCTGCATCCAAAAAGCCATGTATGTACAACACTCTATCCAATCCCAGTCTTCCTTGGTAGCACAATACATAGCTAGCAATGCCACACAAATACCTGAAAATCCTTTTTACTGCTATCCAATGGTCCTTCCTTTGTTTTGACATATACCTGCTCAAAACTCCCACTGCATGTGCAATGCTCGATCTAGTACAAACCATTGCATACATCAAACTGCCAACTGCACTCACATATGGAACATGAGATATGTCCTCCTCTTCCTTTTTCTTGGGACACTGATCCATAAATAACTTTACACCAACAAGAATAGGGACCTTGACCAGTTTACTTCCTGCAAATTAAACCTCTGCAATATTGTTTCGACATATTTTCTCTGATTTAACCAGACTTTCCTCTTTTTTTGATCTCTTTTAATTTCCACGCCCAAAATGAAATTTGAAGCACTAAGATCTTTCATGTCAAATTTAGAGGACAACTAAGTTTTCACATCTTGGATAATCTCCTTGTTGTTTCCTATCAACAACATGTCATCCACATACAAGACCAAATAAATTAAATGATCACCAATTAATTTAAAATACACACAGTGATCCTCTTTGCTTCTTGTGAATCCAAGTCCCAACATATACGTATCAAATTTTTGATACCACATCCTTGGTGATTGTTTTAAACCATAGATGGACTTTTTCATCTTGTATACCAACTCCTTCTTTCCCTTCACAACAAATCCTTCTGCCTTCTTCCTATAGATTTCTTCTTCCAGATCCCCATGTAGGAATGTTGTCTTCACATCCATCTATTCTACTTCAAAATCAAATGAAGCAACAACATATAAAAAAAATCTTATAGAAGTTAACTTGGAAACATGATAAAATATCTCACCAAATTCAATTCCCTCAACTTGGGAATAACCCTTTGCTACTAACTGAGCTTTGTATTTCTCCACTTTTCCTTCTGCATTCAATTTTTTTTAAATACCCATTTTCTGCCAATGGGATTTCTTCCAATCGTCAACTCCACTAGATCCCAAGCCTCATTCTTATCCAAGGCTTCCTTTTCTTCATCCATGGAATTTCCCCAAAGCTTTCCATCCTCTGAATCCACTGACTCCCTGACAGTTCTAGGATCATCATCAATAATAGACAAAGAAAAATTTGAACGTAAATACGATGGACTATACCTTTCCGGTAGCCTTCTTTCTCGAAATGATCTCCTCAATACTGGACTTTTATGATCTTCTTCTTCTGATCCCTGTTCTTCTGTAGAGTCTGATTCATCATCCTTTAAATCAAACTCTATTTTCACTGGTTCTACCTTGGTAGGAATTCCTGTTTAACAACATCCTTCATTTCTATAAATACCACATCTTGGCTATACATAAAATTTTTAGTTTTTGAGTTCCAAAACTTATAACCTTTGAGACCATATTTATACCCAATAAAGATAAACTTTTCAACCTTCTTATCTAGCTTACTCCTGTTTTCCTTTGGAACATGAATATAGGCCTCATAATCAAATGCCTTGAGATGTGTGAGAGAAGGTTTCTTACCAGTCCATATATCTTGTGGAGTCTTGTCATCTAGCACTGATGAGGGTGATCTGTTGACCAGGTAACGTGTATTACCCACTAGCTCTGCCCATAATCTTTTCCCTAACCTGACACTACTGAGCATGCACCTTTCTTTTTCAATCAATGTCCTATTCATCCTTTCTGTAACTCCATTCTACTGAGGTGTATATGGAGTAGTATTCTACCTTTCTATACCACACTTCTTACATAATTCTTCAAATTTATTACCGCATAACTCTTTGCCATTATCTGTCCTCAACACCTTAATTATTTTCTCTGTTTGATTCTCAACAAGATCCTTAAAACTCTTTAAACTTGTCAAAGACTTCATATTTCTTTCCGAGGAAATATATCCAAGTATTTCTCGATGAGTCATATATAAATGACACATAGTACACAGATTTTCCCAATGATGGAACCGACACAGGTCCAAACCCATAACTGTGAACTAGCTGTAAAATTCCTTCTGCCCTCGTTGCACCAGAGGGGAATATTACCCGATTCTGCTTCCCATATACACAATGTTCATAGAAATCAAAATTTAGAGAGGAGTTAGACATAACTTCGACCATATCGTTACCTTGTAGCAGTCGAAGACCCTTCTCTCTGGTATGCCCCAATCTTTGATGCCACAACATAACTTTTTCTCCAAAGACTGTAGGAGTTCTTTGTTCTTCAAATCCAATATCATGAACAATGGAACTATTACACCCATCACAAATAGTGATTCCTTGCATATTATACAAAGTTCTAAACTGAACTCCCTTCAACAACACCATTGCTCCTCGAACCATCGTGCATGTTTCCTTTTCAAATATTGTTTTTACCCCTACATCGTCCATTTTGCTTACAAAAAAAAAATTTCCGGCCAAAACTAGGATGTGCAGAACACCAGGTAGTGTTGTAATCCTTCCATCTATGATCCTCAACTTGAATTTTCCTCGTCCTATGATTCTATTTGTCAAGTCATCACCTAGGAAAACATTACCTCCATCATACCTTTCATATTCACAGAACCACGCCTTGTGGGGAGTCATATGAAATGATGCACCTGATTCAACCAACCATGCCTCATGAACTCCATGTGTGCTTGAAGAATCCAAGTACACATCCCCTCCTTCTTCCTTGGAGGTCTTTTCTTGTGTAGAAGGAGCTTCTTCAGATCCCTTCTTTTCCTCAATTCTGGATCTACACTGCTTCTTGTAATGCCATTCTTTTCCACATCTCCATCATACCTTTACAAAATTTCCAGGAGCTTTAGATATATCCTTAGACTTAGATATCTCACTTGAGGATTTAGATCTATTTCTTTCCTGGGAGCATCCTCATGCAAATAATTCATCTGTGCTCTGTCCTTCCGTCTCATCTCCTTCAACAACAAGGATGAGACCATTTCATCAAACTTCAAGGAAGTGGTATTACTACCTATGGTCACAAGCAGACTATCCCATGAGTCTGGTAAAGAGATCAGTAAATTGATACACTTATATTCATCTGAAATTTTAATCTCAACAAACACTAACTGACTTACCAAAGTATTGAATGCGTTCAAATGATATTCCATCGAGTCTCCATCTCTCATCCTCAGGTTATACAACTTATTTTCCATGAAAAATTTATTTACTAGGGACTTAGACTGATACAAATTACCCAACTTATCCCATAAATATTTGGCTATAGCTTCCTCTAACACATTTAGTAACACTGAATCTTAGAGACATAGTGGGATTGTTCTCTTCGCCTTCTGATCAAACTTTTTCCAGTCATCTGCTGAAGTTCCTGTAGGTGCAGTACCTGGATCTACCACAATCCACTGATCTCTGTCCACCAACATATCTTCCATCTTGAGCTTCCACAACACAAAACGTTTCCCATTAAACTTTTCGATCTCCATTTTCAAACTTCTCGCCATTTATTTTCACCTGAAAAATCAATATCGCAGATCTCCCACTGTAACAAGAATTATCACAGTCCCGAGCCAAACCCTTGGCCACAAAGGCATCCCCATGAAGCCAACAAAACTCTGATACCAAATGTAGATTTTAACCTTGTACAATATTTTACTGGAAATAAATTTGCAATAAAAAAACAGAAAATATACAACGAAAAATACACACATTACACAGATATTTTTCCCCTGGAAACCCAAACCGGGAAAACCAAAATATTCTATATTCATTCATAGTGATACATTGTTTACAATACAATATACATATAGGAGATAGTGACATCCAAAAACCTAACCCAATGAACTGGATTAGTCAACAAACCTAATTCCTTAACCAAAAATAGAAAACCATCGGCAAAAAACCATGTGCTAAAAAATTGCCCAACAATGGACACAAAAATCGAGGTGACACAAAAAAAGAGGCAAAAATGCAACACGTTCCTAGCATTCTTTGAATTTTATTCCAAAGGAGGTTCTCGAGAAAATTAGGAAGAAGGATTTCAAATTCTATGGTAAGGGAAAAGGAGAGTGAAGGGATTCTTTTGTTTAAATGACATGCCACAACAAAACCAAAAGAACTAGGAGGTTGTGGACTAAAAAATATCCATTATTTTGGGAAGGCCTTGGAAACTAAATGTTTATGGAGGTTGATCACTAACACGATTTTATGGAGCTAGGTTGTAATCTAGAAACACATTGAACTTGAATCAATAAAAGATTGGATTAGAGGACCTAATAAAAGTATTCATAATGAGTCAATCATTCGGAAGAAAATTGTCTTGGCATTTCCCCTGGTTGGAAATTGGTTATTGTGGAAAGTGGAAAATGGTGAGAAATTTAAGGTTGGAATAGATCCATGGGTGGGGTTGGTGAAACCTACAACCTTTTAGAAAACATTATTATTTCTCTACAAGAGAAAGGCATCTTTAATTTGGCACAGGATGTTGATCTAGAATAGTCTACAATTTGGCAACAAGAGTGGAAAAAAAAGTACATCTAGACTTACATGAAAGGGATGGTGAACTTTGGGAGTATTATATAGTAAGTTGAAGGTGATTCATGTATGAATTAAGGATTCAAACAATGAATTGGTTTGTCCAAGAACCCATCTCTAGCTATTTAGACCCCCAAATTAAGGTACAAGACTATGCTTGTTAATGAAAGGGATGTTCCAGGTGGATATCAATGGCCACCCACCTCTTCCATTGAATCATCATGATTCTTCAACTTGGGCATTTCTGTCATAATTTTTAGGTCCTAAACTTCCAGGGCTATTTTGAGGCCTCAAATGATGTTTTTTGGCCATTCGAGGGCCATGGGTTGCTATGGACTACCCCGTCTACCAACAATTGTACTTCTCAATTATCTTTCTAACAACCTACTATGCACCCCAAATGAACATTGTATGAAAAAGTTGCATCCCAGAGAAGTTGGCGTATCAACTAACCATGTCAGGGTCCACAAACCTTTTGGCACTTTGCCTCCCAAGGTTATGGTTTTGGACCATTGGGGTTCTTTCTTTATGTTAAAAGATGTGATTTCGATTTATTGTGAGATCTATTTTGTGAATGAGTGTGGCCAACATCTCTCTCTCTCTCTCTCTCTCTCTCTCTCTCTCTTAAGAGATAAGCTACCACCAATCTAGCCATTTTGTGTTCTGCAGTCTACTGCAATTTTATTCATTAATAAAAGTTGGGTTTCACTGTATTATTGTGCTCTCTACTATATTTCTCTCTATTTTTCATTTTATTCCCTATACAATATAAATTAGTGGGACAAAGCAAGGAGAGGCAACCTCAAGACAACCATTCCAAGCTGTAGACAAATAAGGGTAATGGGAAGTTGAAGGACACTGGAAAGTGGTGTGAGTTCCACAAAATCCCCTGGCACAACACTAATGAATGCCGCTTGAAATAGTCATTGTTGGTTGAGCTTAAAGAAAAAGAGTCAGACATTCACTCAGAATTTTATTTGGAGCAGGATAAGGGAAAACATATCATCAATGTAGAAGCCAGTGCTACCATCGCAACTGTAAAGATCCAACCAGAATAGTCAGAGGATCTTGAGGAGAGGAAGTTCCTTTTCCATTCATATATGTGGGTGAAGGGTGTTGAAATATTGTAACTGTGAAGTATATTCTAATTATAATTGAGTTATTATTAAATAGATCAATCCCATTTTATGGATTGATCATGTCGGGACTTATGTATGGCCAAATATCCTATTGTGGATTGGTCAAACCCTAGTTAATTGATGCTAATTGTGAAGTTGACCCCTAGGGCCAATTAAAGTGGTTTTAGCCACTAGTTGAAGAAGTCGGCCCAACATGGTGAAGAGACACAACCCTAACGCTCCTCAACTAGTATAAATAAGAGAGGATAACTCCTCATTCTTACACTCACTCAATACACTCATCTAGTGCGCAAGTTTGAAGGAAGATGCAGTTGCCAGAAGAAGAAGAGAGAGAGGAGAATTTCTCAGTCTTGGATATTCTCTTGTGTTTGGTTTATTATCTTGGCATTGTATTGAAAATCTATATTAAGGAAGTTTTTCTGGGTTTTCTCCCCCATGAGGGTTTCCCAGGATAAATGTTGGGTACCTTGTGATTATGTTTCTTTCAGTGATCCTTCTTATGCTATTATTGTCTATTAAATTGAAAAGAACTTAATAACATCTTTAAATTTAACAAAGGGGATGCCACTACATTTTATTGTCGAGAACGAGAGCCATCATAACTCAATATTAGATGAGGTCATCAAGAGATTGAAGTTGTCGACAACGCCACACCTCCAACCATACACCATCGGTTGGTTGAGCTAAGGACGAGAACTTTGCATCAATCAACCATGCTGTATGTCCTATGACATCAAGCCCTTCAAAGTTGAGGTACTATGTGATGTTTCCACAATCAAAGTTTGTGATGTTCTTTTAGGATATCCATATATGTGGAAAATTCTTGTTGTATATGAGTCTAGATATTGTAGTATCATTGTTACTTTGGGGAGACAACTTTACATGATACCTGACATCAATCCAACTACTGCAGTATCTATGTTCACAACCAAACAATGTAGGAAGGTAATCTCCCGAACTGAGAAATTTGTCCTCTTCATGGTTCGCTCTAAAGGTGAAAAAAAGATCACCATGACACAAAAAACCCTTGCACAAGGTCTCACTGCACAACGAAATAAGGTGGACAAAGAAGCGAAAACATACAAAGATATCTTCACCTCACCTACAGGGGTACCTCTACACTGCTAGGTCAAGCATTCAATTGATTTGATACCTGGTGCAACTTTACCTAACAACCCAATATACAAACATTCTCCCATGGAAAATGAAGAAATCAAACATTGGATTCAAGATTTAATCCGAAAAACGCACATTTGACCAAGCTGCTCACCTTTCCTGGAGCTCAATTGTGTTGGTATGAAAGAAATGTGGGACATGGAGACTCTGTATTGATTACAAATATCTAAAAAAAATCATAATTTGGAATTGGTATCCCATTCCTCAAATTGACGACCTTCTTAACCAAATCAAGGGTGCGAAGTACTTTAGTAAGATTGATCTGAAGTCGAGCTACCACTAGGCACCAATCAAGCAAACTGATGAATGGAAGACTGCCTTCAAGTCCAAAGAAGACCTTTTTGAGTGGTTGGTCATGTCTTTTGGCTTGACTAATTCTACAAAAAATTTCATGAGGATGATGGACAACATCCTGTGGCGATTAACCAATTATTTTGTGGTCATATATTTGGATGACATCCTCATCTTCAATAAAACTTGGGTAGAACATTTTCAACACAATCAACAAGTCCTCAAAACCCTATGGAAACACAAGTTATATACTAATGTAGAAAAATACTCATTTGACATGCAAAGCATCTAATATATGGGATACATCGTGTATGAACATGGTATGCATGTGGATACAACCAAGATCCAAGTTAGTCATGACTGATTTCCCCCAATGACTCTAACTAGGCTTCAAAATTTCTTGGGCCTTACCAACTTCTATCGCAAGTTCGTGTTGGGGTTCTCTCATGTTGCTTGACCCCTTAGCCACATCACCGAGGATGGATCAAAGGCCAATTTTGTTTGGGACAAGTCACATCAAAAAATATTTGAGGATTTGAAACATCGGTTATGTTCAATGCATGTACTCAACTTGCCATATCTACAACAACCCTTTGAGATTGAGACATATGCTTCAGACTATGTAGTTGGCACAATCCTCACTCAACATAGCCATCAAGTGGCCTACCACACAGTGAGACAATCTCAGGTGTCGTCTGCAAGTGTACCCCACCTATGATAAAGAGTTGTACTCCATTCTACCAGCTTGTCACTAGTGGAAACATTGAATTCTCATGAAGGAGAACATCATCCACACTGATCACAGGTCCCTATAGTTCATACAAATGTAGGGGAAGTTACAAAATTTCTACCACCAAAAGTGGTCCACCTACTTGCAAAAGTTCCAACTGAACATTAAATATAATAAGGGTATCACCAACCGAGTTGTTGACTACCTCAGTCGACCTCCATTTGCAACACTAACCACAATGCTCAACTCTTGTGGTCTTATATCACAATGATTCTGACTTCGATGCCACATGTAAAACACTAGGTGTAGGCACACTAGGTGTAGGCACACTAGTTGTAGATTTTCATCTCCAGGATAAAATATTGTGTCATTCAGACCATATCTATGTTCCTTCAAGTGAGCATGCAAAGATGATTTGGGAAGCTCATTACAATCGAGTTGTAGGACACTTTGGTGTGGACAAGATTGTGGCTGTACTACACAAGTATTTTTATTGCCCGAGGCTTCGATAAGATGTCAACAAATATATTAGATCATGCATTACTTCTGCCATTTCCAAACTTGCCATTAACAAATAGGGGTTGTGTTGATGAAAAGGTATGAGGAACCTTACTCCAACATTTTCAAATCTTTCTGGGCTAAAGCAAGATAGTTGGGAATGTTACCCAGGGTTTATAGCCTTAAAAGAAAAACAATCACTTAATCCACAGGTATTAAGTATGATGGACCAATGATGGTTTTATATATATTATATGTAACTGTGCAAAAGAAATAAAATAAGAAATAAATTACATAAGAGTATACATGGATAAGAGACAAGGATGAAAGAAAAATCTGAACCAAATCATCATAATACACATGTGAGACTGGAATTAGAAATATGATTTTTATATTGATTTCATTACGAGATACAAAGCTGAATTCTCTTTACAAACCCCTGCGAGGGTAGGGACCAAGGTCATATTTAGAAGCCTCCGATGTGCACCATACAAAAAGACTCTGACAACAAAACAAAACTGAAGCAAAAGATATGGATCAACTTGTCATAAAATGCTGTCACTTGACTATACAAAATATTCTTTATCAATCATGAAATTTAATTCATAAACAAACAAAAACACACAGATTGCCAAAGATAAATCATACACCTTTAAGAACAAGCTGCTCGAAAATATGATTAAGTTTTGAATCCTGTTTCCTTCAATAAGACCCTTGTTGATATTATGGTAGCTGCGAGAGGTATTAACCTCCACGTGTAACCCTGACAATAATAGAATATTTCGGGAAGCAAGAAGAAACCTAAAAGACTTGGATATAACCATAGAAGTAAAGTTGGCTAAAGAGAATATTTTATATTGAGTCTTTAGCCTCCAGAAAGAGAAGTCAGCCCAAACATCCTAGAGAAAGAAGTATAAATATAAGGTGCTAGAGCTCATTTGGCACACACAACTCAAAACTGCAAAAATGTAAGAGTGTGCACTGCAAAAACTGAGTAAGTGCGCAAGTCTGGAGAGTAGCTGCAGCTGCAGCTACTGCAACCTGTATTCTCGGTTTAGGCTTGGACTTTATATTGGTTATGGTTTGGAATTTCTGGCTTATGTGCTAGCTATGGAGAGAGGTACGCTACATTGATTGGCTATTAGGCTTAGGGTTTGCTTCCAGAATTATTCTCTGTCAAGGTTAAGGTGCTCGGGGATGGCTTCGACCTATGGTTGGGTGAGAATATTGCTATATTTTCTATGGTTAAACAAACACATCTATTATTTCTAACAGGTTATGGACCCACACTATCTTCAGACAGTCTAACCGCTAGAATATAGATTGGGAGGATTTGCTCAGTTACAATTGCAGTTGCAGTCAATTTTTGTTGCAACAATGAAACCCTAACCCTCTTGTTGAGGCACCTTAAGTGAAGATATTGACCTAATTTATGGATAGCTTAGTGCTCCCTAACCCAACGCACCTCTTGGTACTCTCAGCAAGCTAAGATGCCAAGTTTGAGTTTTCTGTCAAATTCAAAGGTTGACCAAGTCAAAGCAGTCATGACTTACTCTATGAAGTCAGAAAACAAGTTAGAAGGGGCTTCTAACTTCAGAGCATGGAAGACAAGGATTGATCTCATCCTTGCTAAGAATAACATGTTGGATATCGTGAAAGGAAAGATCGTGGAACCACAGTTTGAAGAAGGAAAAGAGAAGGAAGCTTAGAACATTGCAATTATGGATAAGTTTAAGGACAGTAACATCAATGCCATGAATATCATAATGGAATCTATAAAATACCACTTTATACCCTACATCTCTCATCTTGACTCATTTAAGAAGATGTAGGATGCCCTAACTAACCTCTTCTCAGTCAGACACATTGGACAAGTAATGAGTCTGAAGAATGAGCTTCGTGACATGAAAATGAATGATGATGACAACATACCATCATACTTTGTGAGAATATCTCAGTTAAGAGATCAAATACAAGCTATTGAAGAAATCATTTTAGAGAAGGAACTGGTAAATATAGTACTCAATGGTCTTCCAAAGACATGGGATGCATTTTCCACAAGCATTAACACAAGGAAGGAGTATCCCACATTTTAAGAACTTTGGACTTGATGTGCACAAGAAGAATCAAGGATTAGCAAAAAAGAGAAATTCCAAAGGAAAGATGATGATCAAGCCTATAGAACAAAGTTCAAGAAATTCAGGAATACAAAGAAGTTTGACTCAAGGAAGAAACCAAATCAAGAGAAAGATATGTCAAAAATACAATGCTTCAACTGTCGAAAATATGGTCACTACAAGAATCATTGTCCTGAGTTAAAGAAAAGGAAGGAAACACACAAAGCATCAGTTTCCAAAGAAAGGGAACCCTCAAAGAAGGCCAAGCAGGATAAAACAAACTTCTTCTTCTAAAACAAGGTAACAATATTCTTCATAGTTCTTGTACATACCATGTTTACATAGTTTCTATACATATCTTGCATATCTATTTCTTAGAATATAAGATGTCCAAGTGAAACAATACCTATGGAAGAATAACAAGATAAGGATTGCTATCATGATGACTACAAGTCAAGCAATACACATGAAAAGATGAAGTACATTGAAAATCCTTGGTAACAATTCCTGTGGAATCTATTACATAAGTAACCACTGAAACATAAGCCGAAATCAGAATCAAACTTGAAGAAACCCAGAAGAAGTAAGAACATAAAGAAGTGAGCAATCAAGAGGAAATTATAAAAAGATGTGTGACACTTTGCAAAAGGCAATGAGGATGCAAATGGAAGTGTGGACTCTCTTAGATGGAGGGAGTTGATTATATAATTCCAAAAGAAGAGCATGCATTCATGCATGAAGCAAGGATTAGGATGGAGCTAATCCTAAATGAAATGATCCATTGAGAATTATGAAGTATCTTTCCATGTTCCAATTGAGAGTCACAACCATGATAAACAATACGTGTCCAGTTTGACTCTAGAAGAAGTCTTCTTCGAAGAGAAGCCTTAAAGTATCCTCGATTGTCCATCTATATCCATGATCCTATGATGAAAGGAATAAGTTGGAATTTTTAGAGCATGGAATCTATAGAAGACTCCATGGACCCAAGACCTAAAGTGAAACATGAGGAAGAACATGAAGATTCCAAGAAAGAAAGAAAAGCCAGAACAACTAGTTATTATACTAAGAATCACAATACTACCCGCTTGGTTTGAACCCACTAAGAAACAATCAAGCAGAAGTAATGGAAGATATGATGAATAACAATATATGTAAGAAATTGTGAAAAATGATTATGAATGGAAACATTGTGATATTCAAAACTAGAGGTTCTTCCAGAAGGAGGAGAAGACTATGACAACAACTTGTTTCCGTAAACTAGATATACCTCTATCTGAGCTATTATATCTCTTGCAGTATCCATGGATTGAAGTTTATATTAGTTGGTTGTAAATGTTGATTAAGGTTGGTTGTCATTGATGTCAACCCTTGAAGAAAGCCCCGTAGCACAAATGTTTGGGTAATGGACCCAATATTGTTTGATGTAAATATGACTCATCATTGTTTTGTCATGGTTGATAAGAAATAAATATGGATGAACTCCAAAGTGGTCCCCTTATGGTGAAAGCCCTCACGGGAAGATGCTTTGTGGAGTAAGAGAACCCATGCTTAATTGTGGAATAATGAGATGAAGGAAAGTTAATTTGTCAGGGAAAATATCCTATATGGATAGTGCTTGTCATGTCATTTCTGGTAGTATGTGGAACGTCACATAACTTCTCACGATTAGAGAGTTATGGCCATGAGAAGTTGGAGACCCCAGGTTTGGGTAATAGACCCAAGTTTGTTTGATGGGTAATGGTATGAGTTATGATATATTTTCAGATAATACTATTCTATATGGATAGTACATGTCATTCCATTTCTAGTGGTATGTAGAATGTCACATAACTCCTCACGGTTTGAGAGTTATGGCCT
>ML801858.1:98997-134624 GCA_009831015.1 Picea engelmannii
CCCAGGAACAACAAAAATGGGTGACTAAGCTCTTTGGATATGACTATGAGATCATTTACAAGAAGGGAAAAGACAATGTCATGGCGGATGCACTGTCCCGAAAATATGAAGATGAAGGATCTCTTTTTTCTCTTTCCTTCATTGTACCTGATTGGCTCCAAGCTATGCGCCAGGAATGGCTTCAAGATCCCAAAAGTTCGCATATGATCCAACAACTGCAGAACAAGGCTCCGACTCCCCTAGGATACTCTTGGCTCCAGGATGAACTTCGATATAAAGGTCGCTTGTATTTAAGTAAACAATCCAAGCTCAAATCCACGGTGCTTTCTGAGCTTCATGCTACACCCACAACCGAGCACTCAGGGTTCACCAAAACATATGACCGAGTCAAACACTCTTTTTTCTGGGAGGGTATGAAACAGGACATTCGTAAGTTTGTTGCTGAATGTGAGGTGTGTCAACGCAACAAGGGAGAAACAGTCAAATCCCCAGGCACCCTCCAACCGCTTCCGATTCCCCCTGCTATTTGGAAGGATATCTCTATGGAATTTATTATAGGTCTACCCAAATCGGGGAATAAATTAGTCCTAATGGTGGTGGTGGATCGCCTCTCCAAGTATGCTCATTTCTACGCTCTTTCCCACCCATTTACTACATCCACGGTGGCTCAAATTTTCATGGACCAGGTATTCAAGCTACATGGCATGCCACACTCTATTGTTTTTGATTGAGACCCAAATTTCACAAGCAATTTTTGGCAAGAATTGTTTAAGCTACAAGGCACACAATTGCATCTCAGCTCAGCTTATCATCCCCAAACGAATAGTGAAACGGAAGTTGTCAACAAGTGTTTGGAAACATATCTGAGGTGCTTTGCCTCTGAAAAACAACACCAGTGGGTTCAATGGTTACCCCTCGCCGAATGGTGGTACAACACTACATACCATACAACCACTCGCATGACTCCCTTTGAAGCAGTATATGGATAAAAGCCACCTTCAGTTCTCTCATACTTACCGGGTACCTCGAAGGTCCAGGCAGTTGACCAAACACTTACCGTTTGAGAGGACATCCTTCATACCCTTAAAGAGAACTTGGTGATGGCACATAATAGGATGAAGCAACAAGCAGATCAAGGTCGCTCTGAACGTCAATTTGCAGAAGGGGATCAAGTGTTTCTGAGACTGCAACCATATAAGCAAACTTCCCTCAAGGCCGAGCATTGTCAGAAGATAGCACCCAAATTCTATGGCCCTTACACAGTTCTCAAGTGTGTGGGACAAGTCGCATATCAGTTAGCTCTGTCCAGTCAGTCGAAGCTACATCCTATTTTTCATGTTTCATGCTTGAAGAAGGTGATTGGAACCAGGTGCCAAATTCAAACCAACCTTCCAGAGTTAGTTGAAGAAGGCTCCATTTGGCTACAACCAGAAGCAATTTTGGACCAACGTGAGCGTTGCCTGCGTCAGAGAACCATCAAGGAAGTGCTAGTATAGTGGAAAGACATGACTCCAGCAGATGCCACTTGGGAACCAGCTACCATTCTGCAGTAGTTTCCACATCTCAAGCCTTGAGGACAAGTCTGTTTTTAAGGGGGCGGACATGTTAAGGTCCTAACCCGCACATAGGTAGATCAATGTATTCGGATGTAATAAAGGTCAATATTAGTAAGGCCTTTCAATAAAATAGAATAAGGTGGATGTAAGAAGACCTAATAGAAGCTTCCGCTTCTAGAAGGATATTCCTCTAGATGCTTCTCTTAATAGACATATTTAGTATAAATAAGAGGCGAGGGTATGAGAAACCTAGCTTGGAGATTATTGTAATAGAGCGCTGCTCGACTGGAGGTTGCCCCCTCGAAGAGGCCTGTGAACATTTCTATCTGAATCAATGTGCTATTTCTGTTTCTATTTCGTATATCATTTCTGTGTATTGTGAAGATTATGCTGGATATTTTACTGTCATTCTGTCATTTCTAGCATTTCATTTTTGTTCTGCATATTTTATATATTTTGTATCTTGCACAATCCATCCATCAATACTTTTAAACTCAACAATCAATCACCATTTGAATAGGGAGTGATAGGGCTATTAGGAAGGTGGAGGGATTTATAATGGGAGAAAAATGGTAGCATGGATGGGAAGAAACCAACGAATACTGTTCTAGCAAACACAGAGGTAATCTTCTTACAAAATAAAAAAAATGTATCCATATCCAAACTTCCAACATCAATTACCATCTAGTCCTTTTCCTTTCCTATTAATCCTTTCTCTTTTAAAATGAAATTCATAATAATAGAACATGGGATGTTTTAAATGTATTTGGGAAGGCGATGGGAATATAATGAGAAAAAAGTGAGATAATGAATGGGAATGAGATGATTACTGTTTTGTTATATGAAATAATTGAAAATTGACATTGCTAACATTTTCCAAAAACTCTTCTCTATTAAATCAAAGACACAACAAATTTTATAGGGTTCAATTTAAAACCCAAGGAAGTTTTAGGACTTTTAAATTTTACAATTTTTATTTCCCCTTTTTCCTTTTCCATTAGTAGAACATTTTATAAGAGACTATTAATCAGATTCATTTGAAACAATTAAAGCCATATTACATCAAGCCAACATGGGAGGCTGTGAAAAAAAACATAAAACCATCGACCTTTCACTATACAATATTTAAATCGCAACCCCAATACTTGTTGCATAAACATAATAGGTTCGAAACCCCATGTGAAATTGGTACTCATCATTTTTTTCAAAATCATATAACCTCAAAATAGACCAAAACCCATAGATAAGAAACAAATGAGTCAAGACTTCATGCATATAACCAATATTGTCCACTATCGGGTCAATACTATAACAAGTATCAAATCCAGAGTTCGAATTCACTACTACCATATATTAGATACAAAACGAGGTTTGAGAAAACATAAGGGCGAAACATTAATAAGGGGTTTGAAAAACCATTTAACCATTTATTTCCACAACATAATTTCCATAGACCTCCTATGGTGGCCACAAGGCAAATACTCATATCTAACATATATTTACAAACGATGGAAGTATAATCCGAAAAAGCTGCAAGAATTCCAATGATTGGGTAAAAGGAAATGACATTATGCAATAATCACCAAAACCCGACTGTTCTTTTATTTCACAGAGAACCATTTGAACTTTAATCTCCAGAGATGAGTGAAACCAAAAGTATTAACCATAATTATTTTCCCACAATCATAAAAAATAAGCAGCATTCGTTCTGGGCGTAACACAACATTTATTTCAAACAAAATGGAATTCTGACATCATTCCCAGCTTGAAACATTTAAATGCCAACAGGAAGAAAAGCCCACTTAAATAAAATTTTCATAGTCATACATCCATTATAATCTTCAAAAAGAAAACACACTCTGTAAGAAAATCTAAGAGCCAACATCGTGATTCTATTCAGAGTAGAGCTACATTTCATGAATGAAGAGGTCATAATCAACATACCCATGAGGAAAATGCCAGAAAGAGAACAAACACCACTATTCCTTCAATGGCCAATCAAAACAGAGGCAACACTAACCAAAGCAACCAACACAAGTGCAAACAAAGTGAAGGTGGCGAGCTCGAGGTAGGGTAAGGACAACGTGTAGTAATTGCATGTCATTTCCCACATTAATTTTCACCCACCACAACTAGTATGGAGCACACCCAAACCTCCATAACATATTCACAAAGCATATAGTTAACCATATGTATTGAATTCACCACCAAAATATTACTTCCATTTGCCAAATCAAATCGATGTCCCCACATTAATCTCATAAGTCTTATAAGTATGTTCAACACTTGGCACCAAAACATGTCATGTCCCACATTCCTTGCTAGTGACGTATTTCCATTTCATAAAACTTATCAATTGTCCACAATAATAACAGGTATACCATAAGTGAAATACAACATAACTATATGCCAAAATATATGTGTAGCCAGGATGAACCAAGATGCTTATCAAAACAAACACTTGATGCTTATCAAAACAAACACTTTCTTTCTCCTTTTCTTTTTAAATCAAATTGCTAGCATACCCATCATTCACCCATTTTACATGGAAATTGACTCGAATTTCTGGGTTACTCAAACTTGTAGAATCATTTTTGCAAGGTAGACATGAGCACAAATTAGAGGGGCATCTTTCATAATTATTTACATAAAGGGGTCCCACCTATTTAATATATTATTAAATATATATAAGTAATAAGCCATTGCAACCCATTTGCAGGAAAGAATTCCATGTTGCGCTTTTGGGCGTCAACAGATTGGCAATTCCATAGGGAAACATGTTCTCAATAGATTTAGAATTCAAAATGTTTGGTTTCGTAGACCAATAGAAGTAGGTGGTAAAAAACTGTTGAAGATAATAGTTGTGCAACAGTAGGAAAAATATGGTTTTAAGGAAATAATGAGACAAGACTTCGAGGAATAACTTATGGAAAGTGAGATGTATGAGGGGACTTGGTCCTATATGCACACAGATTCATAACTAAAATTATTTTTATACTTTCAAGGAGAATGCATCTGATATGCTCTTGAATCTCAAGATGGAGGGAAGAAAGGGATAATAGAAACAAGGAAGAAGACAAAACCAACTATACTACAACAATATTGAAAGAAGAAAAACTATTCCAGTGGTGTATTAAAAGAGGACATTGTGAAAGCTGTGCGTGATATGCTCTTGAATCTCATGAACAACTTATGGAATGTGAGATGTATGAGTAGAGTTGGTCCTATATGTACAAATATTCATAACTGATAATGATTTTTATACTTTCAAGGAGAATGCATCTAATATGCTCTTGAATCTCAGGATGGAGGGAAGAAAGGGATAACAAAAACAAGGAAGAAGACAAAACCAAATATACTACAACAATATTGAAAGAAAAAAATCTATTCCAGTGGTGTATTAAAAGAGGACATTGTGAAAGCTGTGCACGATATGCTCTTGAATCTCAGGAATAACTTATGGAAAGAATTAAATTCTTCTAATGTTCCCCAAAGGATAGATGCATTGTTATGCCTTGAAGAACAAAGAAAATTTTCCTTGGAGAACCTAAAAAGAAAGAAACAAACGGTGAAAAAATATTTTAACAAGCGAGTAAAGGTTGTTGAATTCAAGCTTGACGAAAACATCCTACTATGGGACTCAACCCATGCTGAAAGAGGGAGACATTCTAAATTCCAAAAATTATGGCGAGGTCCTTTCAAAATCGCTTTTATCATTGGCACAAACTCATACCTTATAAAGGATTTGGAGGAGTGATTGTTTTCTTACAGTACTAATGGTTCCCACTTGAAACATTGTGTGGAACCAACTTGATTATTAATGCTTTGTACAAACATGACTATTGTATATAGTCCTTTGTCTTACTGTTTTATTTTTTACTTAGGTTTGTTGAGATTTAATTTTTGATGTTTGTTTCGTGTAATCATCAGAAATAAAGTTTGGATATGTTTTTCCATAACAATGCCATTCTGAAAATATTGTTGATCGATGAAAATAAGATACACACATATTTCACGATGTCAAGAGAATATCATATGCATTCTCCTTGAAAGTATAAAAAGCATTATCAGTTATGAATCTTTGTGCATATAGGACCAACTCCCCTCATACATCGTGAAATCTATGCGTATCTTATTTTCATCGATCAACAATATTTTCAGAATGACATTTTTATGGAAAAACGGATCCAAACTTTATTTCTGATGATTACGCGAAACAAACATCAGAAATTAAATCTCAACAAACCTAAGTAAAAAATAAAAGAGTAAGACAAAGGACTATATACAACAGTCATGTTTGTACAAAGCATTAATAATCAAGCTGGTTCCACATAATGTTTCAAGTGGGAACCATTAGTACTGTAAGAAAACAATCACTCCTCCAAATCCGTTAGAAGGTATGATTTTTTGCCAATGATAAAAGCGATTTTGAAAGGACCTCGCCATAATTTTTGGAATTTAGAATGTCTCCCTCTTTCAACATGGGATGAGCCCCATAGTAGGAATTTGTTGTCAAGCTTGAATTCAACAACCTTTGCTCGCTTGTTAAAATACTTTTTCACCATTTGTTGCTTTCTTTTTAGGTTCTCCAAGGAAAATTTTCTTTGTTCTTCCAGGGATAACAATGCATATATCTTTTGGGGAACATTAGAAGAATTTAATTCTTTAGTCTATAACATCAGTTGTAGGGAGGAAAGTTCCAGTTCAATGGACATAATATCCTCTTGTCCATATATGAGCTGAAATGGAGTAAAGCCTGTACTTTCTTTGGTGGTTGTACAGTCTGCCCAGAGAGCATAAGTGAGAAGTTTGTGCCACTGGTGAGGTTTGTCTTCTATGATTCTCTTTATGATCCTATCCAGATTCTTGTTAGTCTAATTTACTTGTCCATTTCCATGAGGGTAATAAGCAGATGCAGTAAAATGTTTGGCACCTAATTTAGCCAAAAATTGGGTCAATTTTGTAGAAATGAAGGTTGTGCCATTGTCCATAATGATCTCTAATGACATGCCGAATCTGGAAAACATATTAGATTCTAGAAAATAAATTCCCTACTCATCCCGTGCGTGTCTAAGAGGGACAACCTTGGTCCACTTAGTAGAGTAATCAGTGGCTGTCAAAATAAAGATATGCCCTGCATAATATGGAGGATTGATAGGTCCACAAAAATCTAGACCCCATTTAGAAAAAGGGAAATCCGGGAGGACAAGTTGTAAATGCATGGCAGAAAGGCGTTCTTTCCCAACGAATTTTTGGCATTTATCATAGGATCTTGCAAATTTATATGAATCATGAAATATCAAAGACCATTAGTAACCATTTCTTATGATCTTAAAAGTAGTAGCCTTAGTATAGAAATGGCCACCGATGTAAATAACAGAAGCTGATGATCCATGGATTTCGTGTAGCAATTTCCGTGCTTCCTCATCATTTACACATCGAAGTAAGAAACCATCAACAAACCTCCTAAACACAAATTCTCCTAAAATATTATACTTGGAAGCTTCAAGGCAGAGTCTCCTTATATAGTGAGGATCCAACCCGTATAGACACCTTTGATACTACAAACAATACACCAGATTTTTATACCAAGGATGCTTGGATAGAGAGAGGTGTTGATTTTCAATATAAAATAGCACTGAAAGGGGACCATATTGTTCGTCAAGTTCTTCACTTGGTTCAGGGTATTGAGCTAAGTGAAGGGCTAGGTCTCTTCCCTTGATTGTCTTCGAAGTCATGATCATCAAATCATGCTCCTAAATTTTGGCAAGCCAATGGGAAAGTTTTCCTGAAAGATAAGTTTGTGAAAGTAGAAACTTGATAGAAGGTAAAGGGACTTTTACTTGCATAAAGAAACTTCATAAGAAAATGTACCCCAACATATGGTAAATGTGGTTTTATACCTATCAACCATTTTTACCTTGATTTGATTATACCTGGAGACACTATCAAGTAAGGACATCATTTGAGACCCTGCAACCTGTTGTAAGATCATTTCCATATTAGGAAGCAAAAAATGGTCCTTGACACTTGCTCCATTCAATGCAAGGAAATCGATGGATAATCTGATCTGGCCAGTAGTTTTCTGAACAGGAACTAGGTTTAGGTTTGAACAATCTTTCCAATTCTTTTCTAATAGTGGCTTCGAGCGCAGGGTTAATAGGTCTTTGTTTTTGCCTAACTGGTATTACCCCTTCATTGATAGGAATAACATGTTGTATGAGAGCATGATCAAAACCATGAATATCCTTGTATGACCATGAAAAAACATTTTGAAATTCACGGAGTAATTCTGTGAATTTCGCTTTTTCTTCATCAGAACATTGGGCACCTAATTTAATGATCTTTGGAGATTCAGGTGTCCCAATATTGAAGGAAATGGTATCCCCAGATTTCCTTTTTGACTCCTTTTCCTTACTGTTAGGACCCATAAATGTCCCTTTTTTACCATCTCTTTTGCTCATTCAACCTTACCAATTCTATGCTAAATGCCTAATAATTGTTGCTAAGACCCTTTTTCCCAAGGTATGCATCATTAATCTTGCTTTTATATTTTATTCACTTTAACATGTTGGATTGGTAGTGTTTCTCATATTTTACCCATGAATATTCAACTAATTATTAAAATGTGTAGAATAACCAAGTCTTAAAGAAATATCATTGTTGTTACACAAGGCTGTTACAACTTTGCGCCAACTCTGCATGCTGTTACACGACTACAAAAATTGCGCACCCTTTTCGGAAGCTGCTACACCTGCTGCAACATATATCCACCGATCCTAGAAGTTGGTCTCTCATGCAAATTCGAATCATGAAGACTGATCCTCAAGGATGTTACATGTTTTGGTTCACACTGATGATGAAGATCATTAAACGGATTTTGTATATCATATGAACAACTTGAGAATATTCGATTCTCAAAGCTATTCTAAGTCCGTTTTCAAGTGAATAACTCTGTCTTTAAATAGAAGAGCCTTTGCAATCATTACTACCAAATTTTAGCTGTGAAAAAAGAGTGAAGAATAGCACATTGTATCTGAACCTTTTTGGCGAATTAATAAAGAAGTGGATTGAGTTTCGTTAACCTACTATAGTCTATTTTTGAGTGGATTTAGTGAGAAGGAAAGGGCCCACCTTCCTCACAGACTCCCCTCTGCTTTGTTGTTTTAGATTAACCACTTTGATTTGGATAATTGATTTGTTTAGCATTTCTAGCATATACCTGCTGTTACAGTCAGTTCCTTTTTGTTTAAATGCGCATCAATGTGTCTCATGAGAATTAGAGTAAATTGTTGGACACTGCTGGAGAATTTATTTATTTTCCTGCATTAGATTTAATCTCTGAAAACCAAAGTGTGAATTCCTTTTCTACAGTAAAGTAGGTCTCCTTTCAACAAGTAGCACATAGTTTCTTTCTGCAAGAGTAAAATAGAAAGTTAGAATAAATTAGATAATCCAGGATTCTTATGCACCCATCAGTTCAGGATTTCATTTATGCAAGTGTGATTTCGATTATGTAGAAACTCCAGCGGTGTCAACAACTTGTGTTAAAGTTTAACCTTTCAATTTGGTTTCTTACTACAATTTGAATAACGTTGCTTCCATAATATAACATAGACCGTGCATAATTATCTTGCAATAACAAAACTTCCCTGGGTTTGACAATTTATATTGAACACCTTAATTATCTATTTAATTACACAATTAAAGTGCCCAACATTTTGGCGCCATTTCCAGGGAAGATAATTATAGATTTTTGTAAGCACATTAGTTTTATTTTCTTAGGAACGAATAGTCTGCATGAATCGAGGAACAAGAGGATGTATTCCCAAAAATACTAACCCTACAGGTACCAGAGGACGTGGAGGAAGGAACCCTGCACTGGGAAGACTAACCTTTGTCGATGAGATTATAGCCAGAGTAGATTCTTCTTCATGATCTATCTTTCGCCCTTCAAATCCTCCAAGGAGACAAATTCCTCAGTCATCATAACTGCCCCAGTTTGAAAGATCACTTTCATCAAGGGATGAAGCTGAAAGTTTGTCACCAACAAATCAACAAGCAACACTGGAGAATATTGAATATCAAGGAAGTATAGCTTTCCCAAGAGAAATACCATAAGAAGTTGTTTATCAGATTAACAGACATATAGTCACTAAGGAGGAGTGGGATGCTTACCGTATTGAGTGGAGAGAGAGAGAAGACATGGAAAATCAAGGAGATAATGAAGAGGAGTTCAACCGAGAGGATCCATAGAACAATGAAGATCAGGTAAATGATGAAAATACTATCTCTACCCTAGTTTTTCCTATTACTAATATTCCTACAAGGGGGATAGATACTATGAAGAACATACCTCTTTCAACCCTACCATATTTCCATGGATTGTCTACTGAGGATCCATATGAGTTTCTGTTTGAATTTGATATTCTGTGTAGAAGCTATGACTACACTACTACTGCGTATAAACTTAAACCGTTTGCAGCCACATTGAAGGGAAATGCGTTAAGATGGTTCATGAGCCTAGGAGGAGAGAATATCTCAACATGGGTACAGATGAGACAACTTTTCCTGAACAAGTACCAAGACTACTATCGAACAAGGGAACAAAGGGAGGCACTGTTCAAGATGTCTCAGAAAGAGGATGAGACCCTTGAAGATTTTGTAGAGTGACTCCAGTACAATTTAGAAAGGTCTGGACATTCGGATGTGAGTAAGGACATTCTGAAAACTATTTTTCTAAAAGGGTTTAAAGATGATTGTTTAGATATGCTGAATATGCTTGGCAAGGGAGATATATCTAAGGAATCCTATGAAGACATTGTAAATATTTGCAAGAGATGTTCTCGAGGAACTACAAGAAATAAGCCATTTACCAAGGATACCACTTTTTCAAGGGTACAAAAATCAGCCAATGGAGGGGCAACAAGAGCAGAAATAGGTAATCTATTAGAAGATTTCAAAATAGAAATGATTAACTCTTTTGCTTCACAAATTGATACTCTGCAGATTAAACAAAAACAAGCAGAAGCAGAAAATGCATTGTCCATTTTCTCTCCAAAGTGCAGAGACAAACATCCAAAAAGGGAATGCCCACTGAACAATGTTCAGGTATCTCTTATTTGTGAATTGGATCATCCTACTGACAAATGTCCCTCTTTACCAAGTGTAAAAGCATCAATGAAGGTGACTAACGAGGAAGAGGAGTCTCTCTATCTAATTACACAAGAAGACAATGGCAGCCAAGAGGGCAAGGTATGAACTCTCAATTCTCTCCTGCAACACTTAATTATTGGAACAATCAATTACCTTATGGCCAGATGAATGCTCCCCCTCCTTATTAGGATCCTAATACATGGTTACCTATGCCCCAACAACAGAGTCATCGTGGGCAATGGAACCTGTTGACCACCTCTCCAACACAGGTGGTCAACTAATGTGCCATGAAGAGATGCATCATCAGATGCCAAGTTGTCAAAGAATTTTGGTCCTACAGGGAAGTGTTTGCCCCCAACACTTTATTTTGTAATTGGAATTTTCGCACCCCTGCGTGGGTTAATAATGTAATAGGTCTGCATGAGTCATGTCTAGGTCAGTTACCTTGGGATTGGTTCACTGGGAGAGTTCCTTTCACCGAGGGTTTTTTATCCTCAGGTTATCAATTGGGCTTTTCAACCCTCTTGATTTCCCTTGAGTTTTCCCTCACACTTGCAATAATTCCTCCAAAGTGGTGAACGATGTTCTAGTGGGCTTATGTTTTGGTAACTATTATAGGGAATCATGTAAAAGACCATGCAAGACATCTTAGAAAGTTTCGCGGAATTCCGTCGAGTCTAAGTCAGTTTTTTTAATTAATTAATTTTTAATTAAATTTCCCTAAGTTTGGAAGTTTAATTATTTAATTAATTGATTATTTTTTAGCAATAATTGTAAAAACTAGGTCCTTGGAATTTTGATAGGGGTATTTGTGATCAAAATAAATGGAATAGCACCCCCTACATCCATGGACCAAGTTTCATCTCAGTCGGACAACTTTAGCCATGGGTTTGTCCACCCGAAGTGTCAGTCAGTCTAAAACAACAATTTTAATTGCTAAAGTCCAAACATGGCAAAATGTAAAAGTTGTAATAATGAGTTAGAGGATGTGAAAATGTGAAATGATGGTTATAGAGAGACCCCCTAAGCATAACATTACCCTCCCAACCTTTTCCAAACTTGTCTAACCCTTTTCCACTTCTCCTCAATAAAAAATTATGCCCCCCTAGGGGGATTGACGTTTTTCCTAGTGAGGAATGTTGTAACTTAGGTTTAAGTATGTGGGGGTCTCCCCTCTCACATTATTAACCCTCATTTACCCCCCACATCCCCTTCTATAGTTTTTCCACACTCTTTACCTCACATCCCACCTTCCATTCATCTCCCCATCCCAAGAGGTGCGCCCTCCAAGAGGAGTTACGCCCCCCTTCTTCTAGAAAACTCAAAAAATAATTAAAAATAATAATTTAAACCTTTCCTATACCTTTCAATCAATTCCAAGGCCTCCCACACTCATTTTTATTGATCCCAATATTTTTCATCTCTTCTACATCCTAGATCTATTTTGCAAACCCTAGATGGTGTGCCCTAGCCTTGAGATCTACTCTATTGCTTGGTGGTGGACACTTGGCATTGATCCAAGAGAGGTAGGTTTTCCTCTCCAAGTATAAATAGATCTAATTTCTCACTCCAAACTCACCATATCTTGAGCTATTGTTATGCTACTTGATTTTAATTTCTCTCTCTCTCTCCATTATTCCATTTCTTCCATTCTCTTCTCTTAGGGTTTTGGGGTATTTTCTCTCCGAGATCCATTTTCTTGAGTAATAATAAAGGAAATATTTGGAGGATAACTATAGGAGAAATGCATGTTCTTTTTCTTCTTATGCACATGACGTAAACTTGTATCAATTTGCTTTGGTGGTTATATACATTGGATCCTAGGTGAAGTGTTATTTGGGTGGATTTATCAATGCATGTTCTTGTAGATCTATATGTCTTTATATGTGAGATAGGATTGAAGTGTCATCTTATTATCATATTCAATATATTATCCATGTATATGTATCATCTAACAAGGGTTTTGTAGGTTTGAATCAAAGGTTTCATTGGGAACACCTCAAGCAAGAAGGATCACTTGAGACCCAACTACACTCCAAGCTCTTCTCTCTCTTTACTCTTCTTATTTATTGTTGTTCATACACATTCATTTTCAGCTATCATAACATGTTTATATAGGTGATTTTTACAAATATATATTCTCTTTCTCTTGTGGAAAGTTCTTTCCCTAAAAAGCAAGGGTTTTCTTTCATTTTGGTTGGTTGTGTGTAGTAAAATCAGCAAGGATACCTTGCTGATTTGTAGGTTTCAGATCTGGTTGGGAAGGGGTATTGGCTGCCCTAAGACATACACACAACACTTGAAGACCCCCAAAGGGATTGGTAGCTATCTCTCAACCCAATTGATCATTTTTAGGGTTTTCTTGTACATATTTCCTCTTTTTCTTGTTGCTTGTTGGCTTATAGTTGTGGGAGGAGAAGTGGTATGACCTCCTCCCACGTGTGAGCCATTGGAGTAGTTAGATCTAGCTTAGGGTTTCATTTTTAGTTTTTCTTGCTTCCTTTTTAGCTAGGCCCTGAGGCTTTGGAGGTGAGGGCACCTCTCAAACCTAGGCCGTGGGGTTTGTGGCTTGCTTGGTTGATTGCTTGGTTTGTTAGCTTACTTCTTAGGCTCTCCGACTCTCTTTATTTGTTTCCGCTAATTTCTAAATTCTAAAAGAACTTAACCTAACTAAGCAAACTAAATTAATTGCCTATCTAGTTGAGAGAGGAATACCCCAATAGGTAAGGTTAAGTGGTTGATGATGTGACTAATGATCTATGGGCTAATGCTATAATTACTTTTGTTTTAGATCAAACACATAATCATTGTCTTAAGCCTATTGGGCAACATAATAAGTAACCTAACTAGATCCTCTTCTTGCTTAGTTAATTTTCAAGTCTTTTCTACATGGACTTGTTTAGATCTTAAATGCTTAAATCTCTAAGTGCTTAAATAAGTGAATGGTTTATTTCTCTATTGCATATATCTATTGGAAGCCACTTGCTTAGGCTTGGATGTTGTTTGATGGTTAAAGAGGCAAACACACACTAAATTTTCTTTCCATATCTTGAAGGCAAGTTGTCCTTGCTAATGTGATTTTTCTTTAATAGCAAGCTCATATGTGCATGTGATAACTTAAATTTTTTTCAGACATCTTTATTTTCTTTACATGTGTTCATAGTATTAATTGCATAAGCTTGAAGAAACACATTTTTAAGCTCATAAAATTTTCGGCCATATCACTAAATCACACTTTAAAAGTGTCTTAAAATCTTCAAAACACTCTAAAAATCACCTAAAAGTCTACCTAATTCATATATATACTTAATATACTTTCTAGGGTACCTTAGACCACCATCTTCACCATCTAAAATGGGGCTTGAGGAAAACAACGGAGGGTGTATGTAATGTCCCCACTTTGGGACATCATCATAGTGTAGAGATTTATGATGACTAGAGTAGCCAAATGCATGTTATAGCGAGTACAAGGGTATTTGAGAGGCATTGTGGGGTCTATCTTGTATCGATGATCATATTCCATCATTATGAGCCATTCCGCACAAGTTGGCTTTGGTTTCGTTGCATTCCGACGATTTCCATGATTTTGACTATTTTAAGCTATAAGTCAATGGAATTCACTGAAGAGGTCATTTTGGGCATATTACTTGGAGGAACCTCTCAGTGTAATAGCTCATTGGAATCGGAAGGAGAAACACTACAGGATGGGATGGCTAGAGGTGACTTTCAGTGGCCAGGGAAGCCACAAGGAGAGATAAGGAGATTTTCAAAGGTAAAAAAGTTAATTAATTAATTAAATATTAATAAAATTAAAGTCACATTGGAGGGACAAGGTGAGCCAAAAAGTATAAAGGAAAGGCAAGGGCCTCTTCTCATTCATTCATGTATGTTTATCTTTTGATTTCTGGCTTCTAGCTAGTGAGCCCAACATTGGGGGTTTTGAGGGTTTTGACTTAACAAACCCTAGAGGACGATTCGGTGGTGAAATATTCCACCTAGCTTGTCCCAAGCTTGGTCTCGGAGCTGCAATATGCTCCCAGACCATTCTAGTTCCAGATCTACTGAGTTGCAGGAGGATTCCACATCAGTTGCTTGTGCAGGTAGAGAGAGGGTGCACCTGTGAAACTAGGGTGGGAAAACTTATTAAGCATCCAACAGTTATTTGGAAATAGGAGGAGGAGGCTTTGGTGAAAGCTTAATAAAATTTGATAACTCTTAAGAAAGCTTAATAACTAAGCCTTGGACTAAATCTAATAAACACTTTGTGGGTTGAATAACTAATAGTGTGGATAGTCTTCATCAATCTTAATAATACTTGTGCTTAAAGTATCTAAATCTTCTTAAATGTATTGATGTTTGCTATGTTGATGGTAATCTCATAAATGTGATGATGTGCTATTGTTGATGCTTTAATCCTTTGATATCCTGCACACATAAAGTAAAACATGGTTAGCTTTCCCTTGTATCATTTGTATCTTAACATTTTTACTTGTAAGTAACTGTATCTAATATTCATTGGTTTATTCTTTTTTAATCTTGTAAACATATTGTAATCTACTTGTAACGAAACACCCCTTAACATAGTTGACCCCTTGCCCAATCTTTAGGCACTAGTCTTAGTTGACCTAGGGAAAGGGCTTGTTTTACATGCTAACCCTTGCACCTTGCATTGTTTCCTTAGCATATTAGGATTAGAATCCCTCAAACCTTGTAAATAATTAAAACTAACTCCTAGAAATTAACTCTAAAACTAATCTAGAAACTAGGGACTACCCCCCCTTGGCTTCCCTAGGAGTGAGCCTAGACGGAAGAGGTTCTGGTCAAAGTGACAGCATGGGATGTGAACCTAGGCATTGTGCCTCCAAGGACACACTAAGTGAGCCAAACTTAGCTCATGTTTTCAAGTGTGTATAAGGACGACAACATAAGCCATATTGGAGAGGCCCTCAACAACAACTTAGCTATCAAAATAATCAACCGAACCTCTATCAAAAACAGTTCCAACCCCAGTATTGGAAACAACAATTGTAGTTACCTCCCAATGTCCCACAAAAAAATCCTTCGTTACGACCTCATATGCCTGTGCAACCTAACCCAAATCCCAATAATAAGTCCATTCAAAATATTGATATATACAATGTGCCATCTGTGTCTATTACTCCTATGCCTTGTGATGAGATAAAATTAAGACCAGGGAGAATAGTCGAGCCCATAATTGAAGATGCTCCATCTTCAGAATCAGATAAGGAATCGGGGGAAAAACCATCTGCTGATACAAAAAAAATTGACCAACCTATTAAAGAATCAACAGACCCCCCCCATTCCTCGAAGACTGGAAATTACCAAAATTGTGGAGTTACCATCCTTCAATCTCTTAGGAGAATTGAAAAACCTGCATGTTAACATTCCACTATTACAAGCGATTAGAGATGTCCCTATTTATGCCAAGACTATGAGAGATCTCTGTATCAGAAGACCTGGAAGGAAACCTAGGGACCCCCTCACAGTGCATGTAGTGGGGGACTTTTCTGAACTGATGTTAGGCAAAACCCCACATATTAAATATGGTGACCCAGGAAACCCTACAGTCACTGTCAAAATTGGACAAACACCTATTCCCCATGTGTTAGTTGACTTAGGGGCAACAATTAATATTATGCCAATAGAAACTACATAATTGCTACAACTCAGAATGCAAGTTCGACCTGCTCCTACTGTTTTAGAATTAGCTTATCATTCCACCATCAGACCAGAAGGAGTAATCAATGATTTAGTCATTTCAGTTGATTCATGGGAGTATCTTGTTGATTTTGTTGTTTTGCAACCAAAAAATCATCTGGGGGGCCACCTCTAATTCTAAGACGACCATGGTTAGATACAACTAATGCTTTCATTGGTTGTAGATCTGGTTCCATGACCATCTCTAATGGTTATGACACAAAAAAACTTACCCTGTATCCTCATGCTACACCCAATATGGAACCTGAAAATTCTTTATGGATGGACATTGAGGATGAAAGTTCTCTACCTGTGTTAACCATAGGAAAATCCCTGAGTTTCAAAGACGAGACAAAGGATGAGTTAATCAACTACTTTATCTGTGACCCCTCTACCGTTACACAGAAAATGCACCACTGATTGACTGGAATCTTCGACCCTATTTCCCAGGAAGAGATGAGCCCATAAATGTTTTCTGAAAATGCTGTAAATCAAATCGATGCAGTTGTAACGACAAACACTGTAACGACAAATGTTGAAACAACAACAACCAAATTATTTCATAAAGTCAGTTCTAAGAATATCGCTGTAGAAATCGAACCTGGAAAAACCCTGAACATCAATCCTGATTTATCTATTGTTGAAACTCGCCGATTGATGAATTTACTGATTGAACATAAGGAGACATTTTCCTGGGATTACATGGATATGAAAGGAATTTCCTCTGAACTATGCACCCACCATATATACATCAAGGAAGAATTCCGACCCGCTTTCCAACTCCAAAGGAGGATGAACCCTAATCTTAAAGAAATAGTTAAGGAGGAACTCCAGAAACTTCTCAAAGCTGGGTTCATTTATCCTATATCAGACAACGAGTGGGTTTCACCGTTGGTTATTGTACTTAAAAATAATGGTAAGTGGAGAGTGTGTGTGGACTATAGAGCCCTGAATAAGGCCACGTAGAAGGATCATTTCCCTGTGCCATTCATTGATCAGGTTCTATTCAACCTAGCTGGGAAAAAGTTTTTCTCTCTCCTAGATGGATTCAGTGGCTATAACCAGATAAAAATTTCTCCACAGGACCAAGATAAGACCACCTTTACCAGTCCTTGGGGTACATTTTCCTACAAGGTTCTCCCATTTGGCTTGTGTAATGCACCAACCACCTTCCAGAGAGACGTGATTGGTATTTTCTCTGATATGGTGAATGACTGTATGGAAATATTCATGGATGATTTTACACCTTATGGTATTGATTTTGATGAAGCTTTGACTAATCTGGAAAAAGTGCCTAAAATATGTATACAGTCTCATCTTTCTTTAAGCACAAAAAAGTGCCATATGATGATGAGCGAAGGTGTGGTGCTGGGACACTTCATTTCTTATGCAGGAATTCAGGTAGACCCAGCCAAAATCCAGGTAATTTTGGACATTCCATCCCCATCAACTCAGAAAGAGGTAAGAAGTTTTTTAGGGCATGCTGGATATTACAGGAGATTCATTAATTTTTTTTCCAAACTTGCATCTCCCTTATTTTTCCTATTAACAAAAGATGTTGATTTTCATTGGACTGATAATTGTGAACTGTCTTTTGTAGATCTGAAATAGAAATTGTCAACATCTCCCATTTTGAGAGGGCCCGATTGGGCTCTGCCTTCTCACATTTTCCATATGCCTCAGATACTGCAATTGGTGTAGTACTTCGGCAATAGGAGGATAAGGACCCCCATGCTATCTACTACATCAGCAAAAACATGACTCATGCAGAGTTAAATTATACAATTATTGAAAGAAAATTCTTGGTAGTAGTTTATGCAATCAATAAATTCAGGCATTATATCATTGGTTATCCTACTTTTATTCATACTGATCATACAATAATTAAATATTTGATGAATAAACCTATTACTAATGCTAGAGTAACAAGATGGTTGTTATTACTTCAAGAATTTGACATCACTATAGTAGATAGACCATGGAAAGAAAATGTGGTTGCTAATTTTCTCTCAAGACTACACATAAATGATGATAATTCACCATTAGATGATTCCTTTCCATATGAACATTTATTTGCAGTATCCGCTCACTCACCTTGGTATGCAGACATTGCTAATTATTTGGTTTCAGGGAAGGTACCTCCACATCTATCTCCAAGAGAAAGAAAGAAGATCATTCAAAAGAGTGCTCGATATAGTTGGATAGAGGGATACCTTTTCTACACATCTTAGATCAATAAATCATGAGATGTGTGAGGGAGGATGAAGTTTATGATCTGCTTAAACCTTGCCATGATGGCCCTTGTGGAGGTCATTTTGCTGATAAAAGGATTGGGCATAAAATTCCGTGGATGGGCTATTTCTGACCCACCATATTTCAAGATGCCAGGAAGTATGCCCAGGCCTGTGACAGTATCCAACGAATGGGTCAGCCAAATCATAGGGATGAGATGCCTCTCCAACCTCAAGTAGTGTTAGAGCCTTTTGAAATATGGGCCATGGACTTTGTAGGACCCTTTAACCCACTTTCTAATTAGAAAGTCTATATATTGGTATGTACAGATTACATGACCAAGTGGGTAGAGGCAAAAGCACTCATCAGGGCCTCAGAAGAAGCTGTCTTAGCATTCTTGTTTGGAGATATCTTTGTTAGGTTTGGAGTTCCCAGAGAATTAGTAACTGATGGGGTACCCCCTTTCATATCACATAAGTTTGAATCCCTACTCAATCAATATCATGTTTTACATAGAACAACTTCTCCATACCATCCACAAGGTAATGGCCAAGTAGAAAGTACCAACAAAGTCATATAAGCTATTCTTACTAAGAAAGTGAGAGAACATCGTAGGGATTGGTCTGACAGATTGCATGAAGCTCTATGGACTTATCGAACTACTTGGAGGAACACAACTAGTTTTTCTCCTTATGAGCTTGTATATGGAAAGAGCCCTATTTTTCCTATTGAATTCGAAATCAAAACCCTCAGAACTGCATCAACAATCAATCTTGACTTGACTATGGCACAAGAGGCCAGACTGCAACAACTCAATGAGTTAGATGAAAAGCGTTTGGATGCTATTCATCAAACTACAATAATTCAACAACAGCGAAAAAAATGGCATGACCGAGTCATCAAGAATAAATTCTTCCAAAAAGGAGATTATGCTTTGTTATACGATTCATGCTTCAAAGAATTCTAGGGTAAACTGCGTACAAGATGGCTGGGGCCTTACGAGATAGACACTGTTTTTCCTAATGGGATAGTCAAGTTAATTACTATTGATGGATCCAATACACAGTTATATGCAAATGGTCATCACTTGCACCTATATCAGCGTCCACTTTCCAAGGAAGAATTTAAATCGAGATGTACCATTGATACAGATTACCAATTTTTAAAGGGAGCGAAGCCTGCTCCTTCTCCGTCTAAACTTTAGGACTTTTTTCTTTCAATAAAATCTTGTATATAAATAAGTTGTGCAAATTTGAAATTTTCTGATTTTGCTTCATAGATTTCATTTTTCTATTCTCTTTTTCTAATAAATTCAACCTAGAAAGGTATCAGGAAGTTGCTTGTGTGCAGATAAACTGAAGAACAACAAGGTAGATTACAATGGAGGAATCCTAAAGGATTAGTTTCTGGAAGTTGAAAAACTTCCTAAAAACTAAGTGATTCTGTGTTCGGAGAGGTTACATGCTGCTACACCACATGCTGCTACACTATATGTCGTTACACTATTTACCGACTACATTCCATGCTGCTACACCATATGCCGTTACACCATTTTCTGACCACATCACCATTTTCCAACCACATGACCATATGCCGACCACATGGCCAATTTCCATGCTGTTACACCTTTTCCCGACTCTTTTTCCTTGCATGCTTTACACTCGTTCCCAACTCTTTTTCCTTGCATGTTGTTACACCTAATGCCACAGTTTCGACCAAAATATCTGCTGATACACCTACTGCTATCATTTCTTTTGGCTATTTTCTTAACATTTCTGCCATTTCAACATTTGGAAACATTGTTGTTTTGTCAAGATTTCTGCCATTTTTCAAAACTTACTTTATGCTCTCTCTGTCCCACAAGGGCCGCTTCATCATTTCTTAACTCCACATACACAACTTTCTAACTGTTCAACCACAGAAAGGACTCCACTTATGCTCCACTTGTCATATCGTCATTTCTCACGTTTGAGAGCCATCTCTCATCATTACAACCATTCCACACAGATTAAATGGCGGTTGGATAGTGCAGTTACTCCGACAGATCGGTTCGTGCAGTAAGTTATGAGGTATGATTACTAAACCTACGTGTCAAAGTGATGTATATATGAAAGCAAGTTTCAATGCCTATTTTTCGATTGTCCTAAATTCGTTGCACCATGAGCCAATCAAATTAGTTGGGAGGGGGTAAGACATCCATGTCGACATAATCTCAAAATCTCATTTTATAAACACCTTCTCCACCTTTTCGACCACGCTTATTTTCGCTGAGACACTATGTTCTTTATGAAATCCTCGTTCGAACTTGCTGTGACTCTGGTGAGCTATTGGATTCTTCTCCTTTGTGACTATTAAGACTCAAAACAACATCATGGGAGGATTAGCTGTGAGATATGTGTCGAAAAATATGGATGCATTGCTGCTACACCTAGATGTTTACCAAATTTTTCTACAGGACGGTTGGATTCCTTATTTCAAGAAGTTGCAGAGGTTTAACGAAGCAGAGGTGTTGGAGTTCAGCCATAATCTTATAGAAGGGTATTCAATAGTGAACGGGGTGAGAATTCCAGTAACAGATGAATCTATGGCTGCCATTATAGGATTGCCCAGAATAAGAAACAGGTGGTTTAGAAGAAAATCACATCTTCCCAAAGCAGAGCAAGATTTTCTCATGAATGATGAGCATGTGAAGACCAAGGGATGAGGTGTCGATGCCAAATCCTTACCAACACCCTAGGGGAAAGTCGCATAATTTATCAAAAGGTACGTTACCTGCGAAGGACGATACCAAGTTGTTTATTTTTCTAACTTTATCATACTATCCCATTTGAGACATCAGAAATTAATCAACATGCCTTATTATATTCTTCAGTCTTTTCATAATATGGCTCAGTTCGTCAAATGATCCAAGCACCCCATGAATTGTGCTTCCAATCATAGACTCATAGGCTTGTTTATTCATAGAGGAATGGGACTCCCTCATGACCCATTACCTGAAGTGCCTGTGCCACCTACTGTGTCTGCTGCCATAGCCAACCCTGAACAACCCATTTCTGCACCTATTGTTACAACCAACCTAGACCAGTCAACTTCTGCACCTACTGTTACATCCAACCTAGAACAATCAACTGTTGCACCTGTTGTTACAACTGACCCAGAATAGTCAACCCCTGTGTCCTCAACTGCACCAGCAGTTAAAACCTCGACTATAATTCCACGTAAGCCCACTGTGAATACCAAACACAAAATCAGAAGCACCTCTCACACATCTCAAAAACACCTTGACAGTATTCATCCAACACAACTTAACCCTATTCATACAGATGTGATTGAGCCTCACGAGCCTCAGTCCTTGGCTGCAACAGAGGTTGTTACAGAACTCACTCCTACTCCTAAAGCTAAGAAAAGGGAAACTCTTGCTTCTGTTTCTTCTTTACTAAGAAAGAGAACTCGGTCAGAAATGTCATGTGCAATAGGAGTTCAATCCCCCACTGACAGCACGAAAACTACTTCTACTATTGAGCTAGCAATAACTCCGAACCCTCCTATCGCTGCAACATACATTGAAACCCCTACTGTCACTGCCATTGAATTGCCTCAGAAAATAAAATGTCAAACCAAAAAGAAATCTCAGAAATGTAAAGCCAGAGTTGCTACGACAGAATGTCCCAATCTTGCTGATACTCAGACACTTTCAAATTTTGATATCAATGATACCAATCTAAGTGAAAGGCTAACTGATTTTATGGAGGTACGAATTCCTAGTTTCACCTTGTGTAAGGAATTCCAAGACACTATTTTATCCTTGTAGGTAGAATTTCAACGAGTTGCACCAGAATCATTGGCTCTGCTTGATGATTTTGTACATCATTCATCAGGTGACGAGGTACAGATATTACTAGACCCCAACATCCAAGAATTTCCTCATTGTATGGTTATTGAAGAAATCCCTCCTTCTTCTAGCTTGATTATCGAAGAACACCCTCCTTCTCTTGAACCTAAGAGGAGATCTTCTATTTTTATATCTACTTTACCAAAAAGGAGAACTAGGTCAACAAGACTTGATGAAGTTATAGTTGGATGGACAAATATAGAGAAAGCAATGCCTATTCTTCACCCATTATCCTCAGTTGTTCAAAATGAGGTTGTTACATAAGAACCAACCTCTTCCCCGAACTTAGCTATGACACAAGAACCAATTGACCAAGAAGAGGCTATCACACAAGAACCAACTGACCAGGAAGATGCTGTCACATAAGAACCAGTGATGCTAGATGTAACTGTTACACAAGAACCAATTACAGAAACTAGAGAGGATAATGATAATGTGCCACTTTCTCAGATTGAAAATAAGATACAAGGTATTGAGAATGCCAAAATTGCTGAACTAAGGAAAGAAAATGACCACCTCAAAGCACATTTAGATTCCCTAATGAAGGACTTGTAGGTTGCTCAACAAAGAAACTCAGGGAATTCAACTTTGGGAATATTAGCTCAGGAAACAACTTTTATGAAGGAAAATGAAGAGCACATGTGCTACCAATGTGGTGATATTTATTTTCAGGCAGGATATAAAATTGTCAAAGTACCAAAGAATGGACAGGTTAAAGAACCATCCAATTTTTCAGTGAAAACAAAATGTGACCTTACTTTTCCACAAGAACTAGTAAGCCAGAGGAGTTCTCGATGTCATAAAGTATCTATTGGTTAATGACGCCCACTGTGCCTCTCTGCCTCGGCCACAGTCTCTGCGCTGACCTCCCGGTCTTAACGGATCGTTCTAATTTCACCTTTGAGCCGAAGTGGCTCTTTCGATTCCTCACTAGAATCTCCGTTAAAAACCCAATTCACAGGTCCTTCCTTTTCCCCTGTCACGACTTCTGTGCATAATTGATCTCTTCCCAACATAAATTTCGGGTTTCGGGGTTTCGCGATTCCCATTGTCGAGAACCTTAGTCTTCTCGATCCCCCGATCTCCGATATCTCGAAATGCCGAAACAGCTTCAACAACGTTTAGTCCCCATGGCTACCTTCTGGTCCATGTGACCACTACTCCATATGACCGTAGTCCTATGTCTTTCACGATTTCGGGCTTTCAAATGCCGAAATGCATGGACCCTTTGTCCTCAGGATTCCCGATCCTATGAATCCTGATTTCCTGAAATGGTTTCCCTTTCGGGATTTTTCTTCGAAAACCTAGATTGTTGCCACACATCCCCTCGAGATGGGCAGTTCTCGTCGTTTCGTGATTTTGGGTTTTGAAACACCGAAATGCCTATGGGTTCTTTCCCTTGGAACTCCCGAAGTTTCGATTTTCGATCCTCTGATATGACGAAATGACGTCATTTGGCCCCACAATGGAGCTTTCCACTTTGTCAAGGTTTTGGACTTCACAATTCCGAAATGTGCATGCTTCCTGTCTTCAGGATTCGCGAAACGCCGAATCCCAAAATGCCAATGGACTCTCCTATCGAGATTTTTTCTCGAATTCTCGGATTTCCGCCACGCATCCTCCTATGATGGACAGTCTTCGATCATTTCATGATTTCGTGAAATCAAATTCCGATGTCCTCCTGTCCTCTTGAACCCTGAAATCCCGACATGCAAAAATGCCGATGGGCTCTTGATCACCGCCACATGTCTCAACTGACGGACGATCCTGATTTAGTCTCGGGATTTCGCGACTTGCGATTCCCCGATGTCGTAGTTTCTCTGTCAACTCAAAAACCCGGTAGCCGAAATACTGACAGGTTCTTGATCTCTGCCACGTGTCTCAACAGATGGACAGTCTAGATTAAAATTGAGATTTTCACTATGAAGTGACCCGATCTCCTGTCCTCAAGACTTCCGATATCCTGAATTCCAAAGTCCCGATATCCCGATGCCTTTCGGGACTTTCGCTCTGCTTGTGAGGGTTTAACCCCCGTGCAACTCCTGTCAGATCCTACGACTGACGAGTATCTAAGTGAGGGCCGACGAATCACGATCTCCCGAGCTTGAAACTGGGGAAATAGTCATAACCCCCTTGCTTCTCTGTCAGATCGGATGACTATGCCTCTCTGCCTCGACCACAGTCTCTGCGCTGACCTCCTAGTCTTAACGAATCGTTCTAATTTCACCTTCGAGCCGAAGTGGCTCTTTCGATTCCTCACTAGAATCTTTGTTAAAAATCCAATTCACAGGTCCTTCCTTTTCCCCTGTCACGGCTTCTGCACATACTTGATCTCTTCCCGACAGAAATTTTGGGTTTCGGGGTTTCGCGATTCCTGTTGTCGAGAACCTCAGTCTTCTCTATACCTCGATCTCCGATATCCTGAAATGCCGAAACGGATTCAACAACGTTTAGTCCCCATGGCTACCTTCTGGTCCATGTGACCACTATTCCATATGATCGCAGTCCTATGTCTTTCACGATTTCGGGCTTTCAAATGCCAAAACGCATGGACCCTTTGTCCTCCGGATTCCCGATCCTCCGAATCCTGATTTCCCGAAATGGTTTCCCTTTCAGGATTTTTCTTTGAAAACCTATATTGTTTCCATGCGTCCCCTCGAGATGGACAGTTCTCGTCGTTTCGTGATTTTGGGTTTTGAAACACCAAAATGCCTATGGGTTCTTTCCCTTGGAACTCCCGAAGTTTCGATTTTCGATCCTCTGATATGACGAAATGACGTCAACTGGCCACACAATGAAGCTTTCCACCATGTCTGGGTTTCAGACTTCGCAGTTCCTAAATGTGCGTGCTTCCCGTCTTTAGGATTCACGAAACACCGAATCCCGAAATGCCGATGGACTCTCCTATCAGGATTTTTTCCTGAATTCTCAGATTTTCGCCACGCGTCCTCCTATGATGGACGATCCTCGATCATTTCATGATTTCATGAAATCAAATGCCGATGTCCTCCTGTCCTCTTGAACCCCGAAATCCCGACATGAAAAAATGTCGACGGGCTCTCGATCGTCGCCACGTGTCTCAACTGACGGATGGTCTTAATTCAGTCTCGGGATTTCACGACTTGCGATTCCCCGATGTCGCAATTTCTCTATTAACTCAAAACCCTGGTAGCCGAAATACTGACGGGTTCTTGATCTCCGCCACATGTCTCAATAGATGGACAGTCCAAATTAAAATTGGGATTTTCACTATGAAGTGACCCGATCTCCTATCCTCGAGACTTCTGATATCCCGAATTTCGAAGTCCCGATATCCCGACACCTTTCGAGACTTTCGCATTGCTTGCGAGGGTTTAACCCCTGTGCAACTCCTGTTAGATCCTACGACTGAAGGGTATCTAAGCAAGGGCCGAAGGCTCATGATCTCTTGAGCTTGAAACTGGGGAAACAATCATAACCCCCTTTCTTCTCTGTCAGATCAGATGGCTGGCAGGATTTCGCAAATTCTCTACGAAGAATTTTGACCGTTCATCTCTTCCCTTCGATGACTTCGCAGGTTCTAACCCTTCTAAGGGTTTTCCCGACTTCAAGTCTTTCAGAAAAACTCCTGCTAGCACTCCTTGCGGCAGACCTTCAAACAGTTTCAAGTGTTGAACTCCTTTCAACTCTGCGCACTCCCTGCAACAACAGTCTCTCAATAATTCATTCAGGTTACAAACCTCGAAAGCTTCACTCGGTCTGCGCACACTTTGCACGGCTCCTGTGCCTAATTGCACCTTTGAGGAAATGAGAACAAAAGCTAACCTATCTGAGATTTTAGAGACAAAACCTCTGAACCCTTTTGTCAACGCACTCCTTGCAGACAATTCAACTGCACTCCTTGCAGGAACTCTCGCTCAGACAGAGAAACAATTGAAACTCATTTCCTAACTCTTACTGTCTCAGACTTCAAACATAATCCTGAAATCATTCATACACAACATAGAAAGCAAATGTATAACATAAAGAGTAAAACCATGAACATACCATTCAACATACACATACAAGAAATGAATACAACGCCATGAATCTGAATTAAGACTTCTTCTATTAACTCAAATATCTGTACATGGGTGTTTTTCAAACACGATTTCTCTATTCCATCTCTGTATGCCCTTCTCTTGGTAATGTTCTTCACTATCCTACAATACTACAATGAGGGTGTCTATATCCATTTTCCCTCCACTCCTAAAACTATTTAATATGAGAATTCAAAGCTACCTACTAACATAAATGCCTTCTTAGTCCTTTAGATGAGAGTGGGTCACTCAAGGTCTGATTACAATCTATAAGTACGCCTCTCCTTAACTATTACATTTACATTTGGCGCATCCATCTTCAAAAGTTTTTAAACAATTTATCATGTGTCTAAAATGTGTTGGCGCTTGTCCCACGCTCGCTTGACGTTGGCGATGCTCCTGCATCAGTTTACCAACAACTTTAAAACAAACACCTCTGTTACACTTACCAGCCGTAACTCCAGCAACTCAGACTGCTTCTATTCTTGAAGACAAAGCAATACAGACATATTTTTGAAAATAACAGCTGTTGGGGGTACACACAGGTTTTTCCAATACTAGTAATTAGTGATTGTCTTAACAATTTTTCACTGGAGGAGTCACCTCCTTAACTCAGACTCCGAGTAAGGCTTGAATGAGGTTTGCATGAGGACGTGCAATGTTTTTAGTTGGGGGGCATGTTAGGACCCACAAATGTCCCTTTTCCACCATCTCTTTTGCTCATTCAACCTTACCAATTCTATGCTAAATGCCTAATAATTGTTGCTAAGACCCTTTTTCCCAAGGTATGCATCATTAATATTGCTTTTATATTTTATTCACTTTAAAATGTTGGATTGGTAACATTTCTCATATTTTACCCATGAAGATTTAACTAATTATTAAAATGTGTAGAACAAACAAGTCTTAAAGAAAGATCGCTGCTATTACACAAGGTTGTTACAGCTGTGCGCCACCTGTGCATGTTGTTACACGACTACAACAATTGCACACCCTTTTTGGAAGCTGGTACACCTGCTGCAATAGATATCCACTGATCCTGGAAGCTGGTCCCTCATGAAAATTCAAATCATGAAGACTGATCCTCAAGGTTGTTACATGTTTTGGTTCACACTAATGATGAAGATCATTAAATAGATTTTGTATATCATACGAACAGCTTGAGAATCTTCAATTCTCAAAGCTGTTCTGAGTTCATTTTCAACTGAATAACTCTGTCTTTAAATAGAAGAGCCTTTCTAATCATTACTACTAAATTTTTGTTGTGAACAGAGAGTGAAGAATAACACATTGTATCTGAACCTTTTTGGCGAATTAATAAAGAAGTGGATTGAGTTTCGTTAACCTACTGTAGTCTATTTTTGAGTGGATTCAATGAGAAGGAAAGGACCCACCTTCCTCACAGACTCCCCTCTATTTTTTTCTGTTTTAGATTAACCGCTTTGATTTGGATAATTGATCTGTTTAGAATTTCTAGCATATACCTGCTGTTACAGTCAGTTCCTTTCTGGTTAAATGTGCATCAGTGTGTCTCATGAGAATTAGAGTAAATTGTTCGACACTACTGAAGAATTTCTTTCCTTTCTTGCATTAGATTTAATCTCTGAAAAAAAAAGTGTGAATTCCTTTTCTCCAGTTAAGTAGGTCTCCTTTCAACAAGTAGCACATAGTTTTTTTCTGCAAGAGTAAAATAGAAAGTTAGAATAGATTAGATAATCCAAGATTCTTATGCAACTATTAGTTCAGGATTTCATTTATGCAAGCGTGATTTCGATTCTATAAAAACTCCATCTTTGTCAGCAACTTGTGTTAAAGTTTAACCTTTCAATTTGGTTTCTTACTGCAATTTGAATAATGTTGCTTCCATAATCTAGCATAGACTGTGCACAATTATCTTGCAATAACAAAACTTCCATGGGTTTGACAATTTATATTGAACACCTTAATTATCTATTTAATTAGACAATTAAAGTGCCCAACACTTATGTGTTTCCTTTTTGCCTACATCACTTGACAAAAATGAACTTTCGAGAGGATTCAAGACTTTAGTAAATTTTTCATCTTCAATAGAGATGATTTCTTTGGGGTTAATTGATTTATTTTGTATGAAAGCACAAATGCCTTCGTCACTCGAGAAAACTTTTCATGATTCTATGTTATCAGGGATGTGAGGACAATATAGAGATTAAAAGGTACAATCATGTCTTTGAGGTAAAATATGATGGGTAGGGGATGTTTCAAAAATAATTAACCTATCAGCCATTGAATTAAGTTCCCTCTTAACATGAGTGATGTTAAATGATAAGAGATTTGAAATCAACATCCAAACAACTTGAGTATAATTTTTAAGTAGCTTATTGTTTGGTCAATAATCTTACGTACTAGATTCACAACAAGTTCAGAATTACCAAAAAATGTAAGGTGGCCACAACCAAGGTTATATGCATTTTCGATGCCTAAAAATAAGGCCTCAAACTCGGTGACATTGTTTGTGCAAGAAAATTCCAACCTATAAGAAAAATTGTGGATTTTACCTATAAGAGAATATAGAATGATGACAGCTCCATGACCTTCGTTTGAACATGAGCCATTGAAATGCATGTTCCACATGCCATCATCACAATCAATTGGTTCAAGCATAATTTCACCTTCATCAACACAAATAGAGTACACTCCCAAATCTTCTTCAAAATAATTTACATTAGGTTGGGGAACGATCTCTATATACGGTGAAATTCTTCCTTCCCTAAGGACTATAATGTTCTTTCCATTTCGAGGGATTGACAAATGTATACCATCAAGTGAAAGGTATCCACCAGTCAATGCTTGCCAATATCTTCCTAAAATAATTGAATAGTTACTCACCGACATATCAATTACTTGGATGTTGATGGTTGTTCTTATCTCGGGATGTGCACACATAACTAAGGTTACATCCTTGATCTCACCTATAGTTGATTGTTGCAAAATGTTATAAGAGAGCATGCTTCTATAATTTTCATTCGTGCAAGATAAGCCAAGCTCTTACATGATAATTTTAGACATTACACTTGGACTGAACCCGCCACCAATTAGGAAACAATGAGCTATTTTATCCATGATTTTTACTGGGATATAAAACGGGTTTTTTTTTACAGGTTTCCTAAAATTATTTACACCCATCTTATTTACAGTTGAGTCCTCTTCCTTTGACTCTTCAAATAGATTGGCTATGGTATAAATCTTACCTTCCATAAAGTTTTTAAGATGCTTCCGTTGTTCTGGGATGACAACCATGTCCAAAAGAGTAGCATCAACTTTGATATTAGCCTATTGATTAAGGATATTATACTTAAAGGAGGGAAGAGGAGAATACACTCCTTGATTATCCAAAGTTCTGACAACTTGTGTATCAACACTTTAAGAATATGAGCTTGGGATGGATGAAGTGTGTGTCCCTTGGCAGTGTAAGATTTATTTATGGTATTAATTACCATAACATCTTCTGGTTCAACCCAATCTAAAAAAACAATCATGGTATCGGGACTTTTGCCAAAAATCTTATCCCTAGGATTTTTCTTAAATTCGCAAGTACTCTCCTGATGATTTTCTTCGCAGAAGTTACACCAACGATGAACCATTATGGCCTTTCGCTGAAAAGTGTTTCATTAGTATTCCTAAAAGGCACTAAGGAAGAAGAAGAAGCCACGGGGGAATAAGAAGAGGAATTTCATTTTCGCTCGTAGGCTATCATCCTATTATTCATATCTTGCACGAGTTGTAGGAGGGAAGACATGTCTGTTTGCTTGACCAAGTCTCCCTTAGGAAGACCCATTCTTTCGAGTTTCTCTTCATATTCTAGGAAATTATGAAGGGAGGAACCAAGATTGTTAATAACCTTCGCTTCAAGTCTATGAAGATAAGGGGAAGGTAATGCATTATAATAATGCATGAAAGAAACCAGATTTTGAGGGCAGATTAGTTCATGGATTTAATTATATAATTTGGTGAAGCAAAGGTTGAAAGATTTAATGGTTTCACCATCCTTATAGGTAATATTGTTTTATTTCCTTAGCTGCTCAACTGGACTCTCGAGTTGTCCATAAGTAGACTTGAACCATTAAACCAATTCTTCCCAAGTGGAAAGGATTTTGGGAGGGAGGTAAAAAAATATGCTGCAACTTTCCCTTCGAGGGAGTTGACAAATAACCACATGTAAGTTTCATTATCGTTAGCCCCTATGTTATGAAAAGCATTAGAAAATGCTACCAGGTGTTCATTTGTAGTAACAATACAATTTCCCGAGAAACTATGAAAATGATCTTTGAATTTTGGTAATGGGTGAGTGGCTGGTGCGAGATTCAAGGGACAATATATGTTCCATAGGGTGGTCATAGTATCTTCCTCAAAATGGAAAAGTCCATATTTATTTATGACTTTAGAAGTTTTCAAGGAGGAGGCACCTTCAGTGCCACTACCGCTACCCACAAATCTCATGTTGAAAGTGATAGGTATGGGTGATAATGATGAACTAACATAATCGGATAAGGTTCACCTAAGAGCACTTTGTTGCGTTGATAAGACAATTTTTCTCCTTCCTCTTTCAAAAATAGGGGTAGCTTCGGGGAAAAACCTCTTCTCCTTCGAGAAATGCAAGGATTAAAGAGCATGAAAAACAACCGAAAATGGAGACTACTGTTGATTTTTGGGTTTCCTTTGCTTGACTTCCCAATGTTCATGAATAGTTATGTCCCTTTCAATTATTCCTGAGAGCGTTCAAGTTCATCTTGAGTACTAGAGATTCCTAAAATAGTGTTGAATAAAGTCAATGAAACATTGTTTTGATCATCAAGACCGTTTCCAATATTGGGTTGTCTCGTAACAATTACTGTCATGGAAAAATTCAGTCAAAGAGTAATCCGATAAAACAAAAAAATAAAATACAATTGTGATACAATCAACCAGAGAGATATGGAATATCTCCCTAGTATGGTCACCAAATAAATGTTGAGGAAAATGTATGAGGACCTTACTCAAACATTTTCAGATCTTGTTGGGCTAAGGCAATATAATTGAGAATGTTACCCAGGGTTTATAGCCTTAAAAAAATCACTTAATCCACAGGTATTAAGTACGAGGGACCTATTATCGTGCAATGTGTACTTTCCCAAAGCCCAAGGCAAGTAAAGGATATTGGTGTAACAGACATGATATCCTATCACTATCACCTTAATAGGAAATCCCCACTTATTAGGGATAGGCAAGGTCTACCCCAGAGGAGGCATCCCCGGTAATCTAAAGGGCTGGAAAATTAGGGTTATGGTCAAGATATATTCCACCCTCTCACTGGTTACCAAAGTCACTAAGTCCGTGTCTAAAAGATGAGGTTAATGAAGTGCTTGATGTACCTTCCCGGAACAAGACAATATAGCATGCATATAAAATAATTCCATGTACAAATATGATAATAACACCTCAATAGACAATGTACAGTGAAAATAAGTGCTAGCTGATATAAAATTGCAGCAGTTAATAAGTTTACAACAACAATTAATAAATTGTAACTGTTGCAATAAAATCTCTTCAGAATTGCTTGAAAAGACAATGAAAATATAACATTTACTAAGCAAAATGATAATCAAATGTCAAAAACAAGTCCTGAAGTGTTTAGCTAGCATTCAAAGTCAATTATGCAGAAAATTTGCTGCAGTTAGATAACTGTAGCAAACATTTATAACAACAACAAGAAAGTTAGCGATCTAGGCTAAATTAGTGTTAGATTTAATTAGTAATAGCTTAAGAGAATAGTGTTTGAGTGTTTGATCAACCTTCCAACAAAGGAGAGATAAGAGACTAGTGCCTTTAGGGTTTATGGAGTCAATTATATCAACACATTAACTTGGAGAGACAGCAATGATTATACATGTCTAAAAGATAACAAGGTGGAAGCTTGAGAAGTAGTACCTTAACTTCTCAAGCACCAAGCCTCAAAGAGAAGGTTCAACTAGGGTGTCGTCACTTCTAGGCCCTAGTGATTTCTCCTATCCTTAAACTCTTGAAAAACATTTAATGCTATAAGAACTAGACAAAGCTTCTAAAGTGCTAGCACTTTAGGGCTCTAGAAGTTTGTCTAGACAAGATCTTCTTAAGAAAAACTAGCAAAATAAAGAGCAAGAAAGAAGCACCTTATGTTTCTTACTCCTGGGGTTTCAAGCAAGCAATTTCATAATCTTACATACGAACAAGTAAACATACCATGGAAATTTATCAGGAAATGAAAATTGCATATTTACTTACTTCACCAAGAATAATCAAGCACAAAAACCCTAGATTTGTCAAAATTTCACTATGAAATGATCCAAAATGCATCCAAAATAGCCTCCAAGCAAGTGTTCCTTGGTAATTTCAGCCAATAACCCCTTTAGGGTGAAAATTTCATCCCCCCCTCTTGTGAGAGGTGAGTTGTGATGTAAAAATGAAAAAAAAGGCCGACTTGGCCAATTTACAATAAAATTATATTTTGACATAATAAAAATTAATTATCATATAAAGACACCTCCAAGGGTGACATCATGCCTTTCTAGGGTGATGTTGATGCCTAAAGGTGGAACGTTGAGCCTAAAATGTCGGGAGCTTGGCCTCCAGAGGCCTGAGATGATGCCCACAAGTGCCACCAGGCTCATAAATGCCCCCAAAAAGAAAACCCTAGTTCTAGATGATATATAGGGTCATGATGGTGACTTTTGTTAAAATATTGTGTAACTGCAAATAATATTCTTATCCCCTTTTGTGGATAAAGATAAAATATATTTATTATTGATTAGATCAATCCCCTTTTGTGGATTGATCATGTCGGTCATTGTAATTGACCAAATCCCCTTTTGCGGATTAATCAAACCCTAATTGTAATAGGCTAAACAAGAAGTCGGCCCCAGAATATATTAAAGAAGCCCCAGAATATATTAAAGGTGGTTATAACCACCCAGAAGAAGAAGTCGGCCCTGCCAGTGAAGAGACACTTCCACACATGCCAGAATTGTATAAATAAGAGAGGCCAATGCCTCATTTAGACACACACTCAGCTCACTCATCTAGTGCGTAAGTATTGAAGGAATCTTTAGTTGCCGATTGCCGAAAGAAGGAAGAGAGAGAGGCGTGTTGCTCAATGTTGGATATTCTCTGTTGTCTGGTTCATTATCTTGGCATTGTATTGGCTATCTATATTAAAGAAGTTTTGCTAGGTTTTCTTCCCCTTTAGGGTTTCCCAGGATAAATGCTTGCGTACTCTTGTGATTGTGTTTCTCTTAGTGATCCTGTCTATGCGATTGTTATCTAGTATATTGAAAGTAACCTAATAATAGAAGAAACTTTAACATGGTATCAGAGCTAAGCTGAAGAGAGCATCTTTCACAGGAAAAAGAAAAACGTCATTGTTGTCGTACATGAAAATTAAGGCTTTTTATTGAAGAAGATTTTCAGCCCCAAATCCATCTAGAAAGGTGCACCCTACCTCAAGGAACATTTTGGTATCTTTAGTGCACATTTTCAGTGGCTAGATCTCCCGAAAAGTGAAACCCTAGTTTTCACAAAGTACCAGAAGTACCAGAAAACCAGAGTACTAGAAGTACCAGAAGTACCAGAAAACCAGAAGCACCAGTCAAGAAATCCGCAAATCAAGTTTGAAGGGGTAAAATTTGAATTTTCAAAAATCTGACTGTACCAGCATACTCAACTCAGTCCAACGCATCTTTTGGTGAGTTCATTTTTCAGATCTAAGAAATTTGATTTTTTATTATTTCTATAGCCCGAAGGGCTAGGGTTTCTACTGCAAGAAACAATGGCTACCAACATGAGGGTAGAAGACAAGCTGGAAGGATCTAGAAACTTTAGATCTTGGAAGCATAGGTTGCAAATGATTCTAGACGAGAATGATCTCCTAGAACATGTTACAGTAGGTGTACCAGAACCAGATGAAGCAGAGAAAAAGACCAAGCATAAGAAGAATGAAAAGAAAGAAAATAGTATTGTGTCAGATTCAGTAAAGGATCACTTGATCCCTCATATATCCGAACTACAGACAACAAGGAAAATGTATGAAGCACTTAGCAAATTATATGAAAGCAAAGACATCAACCAAAATCTTACCTTAAGAAATCAACTTCGTAATATGAAGATGTAAAACTCAGAATTTGTTACATCCTACCTTATGAGAGTTTCTCAGATTAGAGATCAGCTTGCAGCTATTGGAGATGTCATTAGTGACAAGGATCTTATAACCACAACCCTACATGGGTTTCCAACATTTTTTATTTCTTTTGTACAAAGAGTGTGTGCAAGAAGCAAGTTACCCAAGTTTGATAAGTTATGGGCAGATTGCACACACGAAGAATCTAGACTTGCAAACCAACATAAGTGATTAATTGTTGATGAAGAGGAATCTCTTACAGTTCAAAAGAACAAAAGAAGTTCCTTCAGAAGGAACAATAAAGAAGTTAACTCCATAAGAGTTCCAGACAAGAAGAAAGATGTTTCAAAGATCAGATGCTACAACTGTCAAAAGTTGGGACACTTTTCCTATGAATGTCCTCAAGGAAAAGGGAAAAGAAAGCATCAAGCACATGTGGCAGAGGAAGATGAATCTTCTCCCTCAAAGAAAGATTTAGCAGAAATTAAGGATTATGCACTTTAAGTTGAAGATAGTTGATTTTAAGAAAGACAACAAATGGTGGATGTAACATCCCGCTCTGGCGCACTTACCAAACTTATTCTTTGAGGACACTTGCTTGCAAGTGATCTGGATTTTTATGATGATAAAATTGTTTAATTCATTTTTGATGCGTTAAGTTATATGACATGATGTGTTACTATCTTGATATAGACAAGTGCTGCTGAATCAGTTTCATTAAGTGTGCAGGGTTCGGACCTTGCAGATGCAGAGGCATCGGTGGAACTCCCTTGGACTCCGGATTGAGTCAGGGAGTGGGTTATATGAGTTGTTTCGTTTATGATGATACTGTTTCATTTTGATGATATGCT
>ML801858.1:148854-189571 GCA_009831015.1 Picea engelmannii
TATCATTACAAGTTAGATTTTTGTGAGAATGTTAATTAACCTCATTTTACTTCAGTGTCTATGCAGACTTATGAAGGAAGTATCAAAGAAGAGGATGAAGAAAGAGATAACATATTTATTTCATGTATGATCACTCATGAGAGACAAAGAAAGCATACTGTAAGTAAGTTTACAAGTCTCGAAAGAAAGAACTTATCCTGTGAATTGCAGAAATTAGACAACACGACAAGGACGTATGATATGGTGAAAGTCAGTGAAGACCAGACAATATCTGATATTCATATAGGAGAAGGAGGCTCATAAAGATGCAGAACAAAAATATTCAAGATGAAGAAAAATATGGATACTCAGATATAGTGGATGAGATGCATATAACTACAGGTTTCTCCAGTACCGTTCTTATAGATGCAGAGGGAGCAGGTTGATCTAGTATGAAGACTGAAAGAAAGAAATATGTGAACTCAAGAAGGCGCCTAGGATATTATAGAAGAGAACTTCAAGGATGATGATTAGAAACTATCAGTTAGGTGCAAGAGGGAGCTATGTCTCCAAGTTCGAAATGAAGGATCGTGATTTGATGCAGTTAGAAAAGAAGATGGATGGTGCCCAGATATTTTGATCAAGATGAAAGCTATCCAATAGATGGATGGTGCCCAACAGATGGGTAGCATGGTATTATACCATTGAAATATTTTGGACTATATGAGATTTTTTTAGATCCCATAGCTAAACCTTCGTAGAGAAGGAATGAGCAATCCCACAGGTAGACTTCGTAGAGAAGGAAGAGAACTTCATAGAGAAGGGGAATGAGAAATTTGCCAAGGTTGGCCTCTATCCAAGTGTTGAGTTTTGGATACTCTAGGGACATGCTAGAATACCCTCATAGAGAGGGGTGTGACCACCCTCGTAGAGAGGAATGTGGATGTTTCTCCAAGGGGCAGCGGGAAGATACTCTCCTCTAGCCAAGGATTGAGTAGCCTGGAACACAAACCTTGACCATGTGGAATGGTTAGTTGGATATCGAGGTTTGTGTTGTGATCCTGCGTGGATCATGGAAAGGGAGTCTAGTCTTGCCCATGCTAGCATCTTAGCTTCTCTAGTTCATGTGGGATGACTAGGAGTGAAGCTATGGTAGTATTCCTCCCCAGTGGATGGTTGAGATAGATGACTACAAGAGAAGGGAGAACATAAAAGGAATGGAAAAACTCATAGGACATCTTTTGTGTGAAGATAATATATCTTCTGTGTGAATATAAGAAAGAAGTATATTTTGTGTGAAGACGAAAGAAAGAAAGAGTATCTTCTGCGCGAAGATAAGGAGAACAAAACTTCCGATGATTTATAGATATGCCAGTCAGTGATCATGATGCCAGATGACCAAGTGGATGCCTCCAGTTATCCAGTTAATGATGTTACCCAGTTGATGATGTTATCTAGTTGACGATGTTACCCAGTTGATGATGTTATCCAGTGGATGCTGCTACCTAGTTGATGTCGACATCCAGTGACCTGTCAAAAGATAAAGAATATCGATCTTATTAAGAGGGAGTGTTAAAATATTGTGTAACTGTAAAGAATATTCTTATCCCCTTTTGTGGATAAAGATAAAATATATTTATTATTGATTAGATCAATCCCATTTTGTGGATTGATCATGCCGGTCATTGTAATTGACCAAATCCCCTTTTGCGGATTGGTCAAACCCTAATTGTAATAGGCTAAATAAGAAGTCGGCCCTAGAATATATTAAAGGTGGTTATAACCACCCAAAAGAAGAAGTCGGCCCTACCAGTGAAGAGACACTTCCACACGTGCCATAATTGTATAAATAAGAGAGGCCAACGCCTCATTTAGACACACACTCAGCTCACTCATCTAGTGCGGAAGTATTGAAGGAAGTTGCAGTTGCCGGTTGTCGGAAGAAGGAAGAGAGAGGCATGTTGCTCAGTGTTGGATATTCTCTGTTGTCTGGTTCATTATCCTGGCATTGTATTGGCTATCTATATTAAGGAAGTTTTGTTGGGTTTTCTTCCCCTTGAGGGTTTCCCAGGATAAATGCTTGTGTACTCTTGTGATTGTGTTTCTCTCAGTGATCCTGTCTATGCTATTGTTATCTAGTAGATTGAAAGTAACCTAATAATAGAAGAAACTTTAACAACTTTCAGGGCCCTCAAGGGCCAACGTCCATGTGGAAGAGAAAGGTCTCCCTGAGTCTAGGTATGCCAGGGTGGCTCCAAAGGCAACACCCTTCTTTTTCTCGTTGCAAATCTTCAATTTATTTTTACCCCTGGATGGGGTTGCAACATCCATCTGTGGGATTTAATATCCCATGAAGGTCCGAGCTAATCATTTCCTCATGTGTACCTGTCCACTAGGCAAGGTCCTGCAGCAACAACAAGTATGCCCTCCAGGGGTTCATAAGTCACATGAATCATAGCATGTAAATCACATCCAATAATTAAATTACCCAAACATGTGGATCAAACCACCCTTAACCCGAAAAAATTCTCAAAGAGGTTATGCAACTTGACAAGTTAGGTTTGGAGAAGGTCTCAGGGCGTCCTATTGGGCTAACCTCTCTTAAGTTTGGGGTTTTTCCCAGGTGGGATATAATCCGAGTCATGTAAGTGTATGAGGTGGCATAGGGTAAGTATTTGGGCATGGGGTGTATGTAATAATAGGGAAATGTAAAGTCTTACCTGTGGGCTCCTTTGCAGAGGGAAAGATGCACCTTGTAATAAACACAATTTTTTCTATCCCATTCATTACCTTTTATTCTTAGCTTTATTTCTTTTGATATTTTGCTTTTGTGCTTCAAGGGAATAGTTGAGGGCCACTGTCCTGGCTTGATGACCAGAGATGGCAACTTTATCCACAAACATTTCACGTAAATGAGAAGGATGGCTCATGATGAGACCCCCTTTCTCTTGGCTATGCCACCAAGAGACACTACCTTGGTTTGGTGACTAGATAGGTGGTAGTGTCATACCGCTACATGCCCATTGTCATAATAGGCTGCCTTGTGATGAGACCTCCTATCCATCAACTAATACCTTGAGTGTTTATGTATCTTATGGGTTCCCTTTTCTTATTGAGAATATTTTCACAAATTTCTCAAGGATCCCTGGTGAAGCATCTCATAGGTTTCAATATTGGCTTTTAACTCTTGCAATCTACTTTTACCCTCTGGGCCTTTAGCCCCTTCTTCCCACAAGGTAAGGTACAACCCTTCCTAGCATATACAATCCCAATTCCCAAACAAGGATAAAGGGTATGTAAGGAATAAGGATCAAAAGTGGTAACTATGGAGGGAATGAACAATGAATTTTCATAGACCCACTCAATAAAAATCCATCCTAAAGAGAAACCAACTTACTAGGGCACCGTGTTATCCTTCCAGGTATAAACAAGGCAAAGAGCATAATTTCCAAGAAAACATCATGAAATGAAGAAGGATTTAATACAACATATTCAATTACTTAAAAAATCAAAGTGATACATACCATGATACCCAAACTCATTACCTCATGGAGCAAGACCCACCGCTACTTCAGGACGAGGTTGGTGGGATGGATACTGTTGCTGGTGATGAATGGACTACACTAAAGAAATGAGGGGCCCTCCGGGGCCATGCTCAAGTTGTCTAGCTCTCGATACTCCATGTTTAGAACCTGTGGGCCTTGAGACGTGATCTCTGTAGTTATCCCTAGGCTAGGGGATAACATGACCAAGGATGGTTTTATATATATTATATGTAACTGTGAAAAAAAAAGAAAAAGAAATTACATAAGAGTATACATGGATAAGAGACAAGGATGAAAGAAAAATATGAACCAAATCATCAAAATACACATGTGAGACTGAAATACAAAATATGATTTTTATGTTGATTTCATTATGAGATACAAAGCTGAATTCTCTTTACAAACCCCTGCAAGGGTAGGGACCAAGGTCAGATTTAGAAGCCTTTGATGGGAACCATACAAAAGAATCTGATAACAAAAGAAAAATGAAGCTAAATATATGGATCATCTTGCCATAAAACGTTGTCATTTGACTCTGCAAAATATTCTTTATCAGTCATGAAATTTAATCCATAAACAAACAAGAACACACAAACTACCAAAGATAAATCACACACCTTTAAGGACAAGCTGCTAGAAAATATGATTCAATTTTGAATCCTACTGCCTTCAATAATACCCTGTTGTTATCAATATGGTTAAGCATTCTAGTTAACTCAGAATGAATGAAGAATGGAAGTATCTCGCAAGTACAAAGAAAACCTTATAACATAAATTCTCCTTCTATTCTCTCTTAACCTATTATCACTCCAATTTTCATTAATTTAATAATCACCAAAACATGAAGTATAATACCCCAAACATTTAATTCAAATATCCGCCTTGTAACTCCAATCCTCATATTAATAATCAAATATTTTAATATAAATAAAATAGAACATGATTATATCTCAAAAATAAAATTATATCCATGCTATCCAAAATCCTCTCTAAATATGTGTTTTCTGTCCAAAATGCTGTCAAAATAAAAATACTATCATCAAAAGAAAATATCATTAACAACGTTTAAAAACCATATTTGTTGTGAGAGGCATTTTGCCTCTTTTCACTGCTACTACCTTTTGATCCCATTTCTGACTTATCTTGTGCAATAGCCTTCAATTGATGGGAACCTTGTGGGTGCACTACATTGATGATGTGTGAACAATCATCCTTGAGATGGAGATGAGAAGACATAGATTCAGAGGAATATTTGGATGACTTGGAGGGAGTGGCCACTCCTTTTCGTTTATCTAGCTCTAGCTTGGGAACATCAATTTTTAGCCTTTTGCTTGCATGAGAGGACTAGATCGGAGAGGCAACACAATCAACTTGGGAATTTGGGTTTATTGGCGATGGAGGAGGGGGTAATGGAAATGACATAGTAGGCCAACCATGGTGATGAGCTACATGATGATTAACAATTTCTTTCCAACCATCATTGGTAGGTGGTTCTGGCTGCATAGATACATGAGTAGGGACATGGATACTAGAGACATACTAACACGATTGGTAAGGAGGCCTCTCAGGTATAGGTTTCATAATTTCTTGGCCAACTAGATTAAAAAACCTAGTTTGGAAAAGTTGATTTAATTCTTGTGGATCAACATCAAAACGTATTGAAAATTGTGGCCTTCTATGGCCTCTTTGTCAATTATTTCCTCTACCTCTATCATCACCTATGCCATTCTTGCCTTTGCTAAAGAAACTCATCCTAAAGCAATATCCCAATCATGTTATGAAAAGATCTTAACAATCCATGCATCAATACTCTACCTAAATAAAACCAAAAGGTTGGATCTATAATTCACAACAAAAGCACATGGAATCCATCCATCAATACTTTTAAACTCAACAATCAATCACCATTTGAACAAGGAGTGATAGGGATATTGGGAAGATGGGGGGATTTGTAATGGGATAAAAATGGTAGTATGGACATGAAGCAACTGACAAATTCTGTTCAAGCAAACACATAGGTAATCTTCTTACAAAAAGAAAAAACTGTATCCATATCCAAACTTCCAACATTAGTCATCATCTAGTCCCTTTCATTTCCTATTGATCCTTTCTCTTTTAAAATGAAATTCATAATAATATAACATGGGAAGTTTTAAATGTATTTGGGAAGGTGATGGGTATATAATGAGCGAAAAGTGAGATAATGAACGAGAAAGAGACTATTACTGTTCTGTTCTATGAAATAATTGAAAATTGACATTGCTCCAAGACACAACAAATTTTATAGGGTTCAATATAAAACCCCAAGAAGTTTTAGGCTTAGCTCTCAAGATTAGCTTTCAATCTTAGCCCCTTTTTCCTAGCCTCTCAGCCCCCTTCCCTTTTCCCTTCCTAGTGGAGCTTAGTCCCCCATAACTCTTTCTTCGTGGTTGGTATTTTTATTAATGATTTGCATAATTACATATACAAAAATAGGCTCATTGGCCTTAACATCTAGTAATTATGGCCTAATAAACACACAAGCCTCCCAACTTATAAACACTTGGCTTACTAGCCTATAAACTTCATTAAACATCATTACAATTCAACAGGGGCTCATCCTTGGGGTATTACACTGAGCTAAGTGAAGGGCTATGTCTCATCCCTTGATTGTATTTGAAGTCATGATCGTCAAATCATGCTCCTAAATTTTGGCAAGCCAATGGGAAAGTTTTCCTGAAAGATAAGTTCGTGAAAGTAGAAACTTGACAATAGGTAAAGGGACTTTTACTTGCGTATGTTTGCCCAAAATGAAATGGAGAAATTTTTCTATATCGTTGACAAGAGAAAAGACATGTTTCTCAATATAAGAGTATTTTATCTCATCATCTGATAGACTTTGAATCATTTAGGCTACAAGTTTTTCATTGTTTTGGTCATCCCATTGTAAGAGGATAGAAAAAATTGCTTCCTTTATGGAATTGATATATATGATAAAGTCTTTCTCGAAATCATATTTCGCCACAACCGGTGCATAACTGATTGCTTTCTTAATCCTAAGGAAATCATTCTCGACATCATATGTACAAGAAAAAGAACGATCCTACTTCAGAAGATTATGGATTGGTGTAACTATGACAACAAAATCAGAAACAAATCTACGAAAGAAAGTAATAATGCCCACGAAAGCTTGAACTTATTTCTTGTTGGTGGGGCATAGAGGTTTAGAATGAAAGTAATCCTCTCGGGATCTATGCTTATCCCTGAATCATAAATAATATGACCGAGGATCTTTCTATTAGTGACACCAAAAATATATTTGGAAGGATTTAAAGAAATGCCAAATTTTCTGTAGTGCGTGATGACTTTTCTTAGATGACCAAAACAATCCAACCAGTTTTTAGAATAAACAGTCAAATCATCAAGATAAAATTGGATAATTTTATTGATTAGATCATCAAAAGAAAACGTTCCCCAATGTGTAGTAAATGTGGTTTTATACTTATCAGTTCTTTTTACCTTGATTTGATTATACCCAAAGAAACCGTCAAGTAAGGACATCATTTGAGACCCTGCAACCTATTGTAAGATCATTTCCATATTAGGAAGCAGAAAATGGTCCTTGACACTTTCTCTATTCAATCCGTGGAAATCGACGCATAATATGATATGGCCAGTAGTTTTCCGAATAGGAACCAGGTTTGAAATCCAGTCGGAATACTTAATTGGAAATATTATATTATCTTTCAAAAATTTTCCACTTATTTTCTAATAGTGGTTTTGAGCGCAGGGTTAATAGGTCTTTGTTTTTTCCTAACTGGTTTTACCCCTTCCTTGATAGGAATAACATGTTGTATGAGAGTAGGACCAAAACCATGAAGATCCTCGTATGACCAGGAAAAAACATCTTGAAATTCACCGAGTAATTATGTGAATTTATCTTTTTTTTCATCAGAGCATTGGACACCTAATTTAATGATTTTTGGAGATTCAAATGTCCCAATATTGAAGGAAATGGTATCACCAACTTTCCTTTTTGACTCCTCTTCCTTATGTGTTTCCTTGTTTCCTACATCACATGACGGAAATGAAATTTCAAGAGGAGTCAAGCCTTTAGGAAAATTGTCATATTCAATAGGGATGATTTCTTTAGGCTTAAACGATTCATTTTGTATAAAAGTGCAAATGCCTTCGTCACTCAGGAAAACCTGCCATGTTTCTACATTATCAGGGATGTGAGGACGATATAGAGATTGAAATGTACAATCAGGTCTTTGAGGTAAAATATGTCGTGTAGGGGATGTTGCAAACAAAACTAACCTATCAGCCATTGAATTAATTTCCCTCTTAACATGATGTTAAATGATAACATATTTGAAATCAACATCCAAACAACTTGAGTATAACATTAATGTAACTTATTGATTGGTGAATAAATATTATGTATTAGATTCATAACAAGTTTAGAATCACCAAAAACTATAAGGTGGCCACAACTAAGGTTATATTCATTTTGGATACCTAACAATAAGGCCTCAAATTGGGTGACATTGTTTGTGCAAGCAAATTCCAACCTATAAGAGAAATTGTGGATTTTACCTATAGGTGTTATACATTATTTTCGTCATCCCTATGACCGTTAATGATGTAAACCTATATGTTGCCTTCAGAGGGTTAGTGGCCTGAGTTCCTGAAGAAGGAAGGGAGAAGAACTTTTCCTGAAAAAGGAAGTTCGCAGGTTGCTATATAGGCAGGGTGCGAGAATGCTTGAGTCTCGTAGGTTGCACCATAGCTAGGTTGCGAGAGGTTCGCAGGTTGCTCTATAGGCAGGGTGCGAGAATGCCTACATGTGGGAAAAACGACCGTTTTCTCGAATCTTCTAGAAGGAGAAACTTCCATGGTGATGTGGCATCCAAATGGTTTGGATCTTACTCGCTTTCATGATTTAGTGGGATCATCCTAACCTCCTCACCTTATCCTCTTCAACTTATAAAAGGAGAGGATCTCTTATGGAGAAAGTTAGCTTTGGATATTTTGGATTGGCTAAGTTGGATTTGGCTTGGAATTATTAGCTTGGGTGGAGTGTCTTTGAGTTTTGCCTTTGTCAAGATAGATGGTGAATATTATCAGATCTGTTCTCTCAGAATTCTTGGAGTGAAAGTGTGTGGGGAGCGAAGGACAGTTGGAAGGGACCTTACGACCTCAAGGCCATGGTTGTAATCTCTCTTTCACATTTAATATGATACAGTAATATGATTCTTTCCTATAAAGCTTGTTGTGTTTTATTGTATGATTCCTTTATCACATACATAGGTTTATATTGAGTTTATGCTATTGCTATCACTTTGGTTGGTTGCGTTCTTTTGCAGGTTCATCATTGTATGAGCGTTGGAACAGAGCTAGAATGGCGATGGCGAGAGGAAGCGACATTTAAATGGTATGTCACCCATCCCTCTTTAGTTAGTAAATTCAATATTTGAAACTTAAGGAAAGCGTCATGTTCTGGTGTGTTTTGTTCTAGATCTAGGTGGATCTAGGGAGATCAGTTAGTGTCTGCACCTACCGATTTGTCCGATAAAAAAATTGGTGACTCCACTGGGGAACAGATTGTTTCCTAGTTAGTCTAGTTTCCCTTCCTTTGATTGCTTTTTTTTTTGTTTCTGAGTCTGTGGGACATCCATCCAGACCCTCTGGATCTAGAAGTTCACTTATATTCCCTGTTCTTTTTCCAAATTTTCTTTGATTACATACATTCTCGCACTGTACCTCTCTACAGTCTGTGAAAACCATTGATTTTCGCACCCTGCTATTAGATCCAGTGCGAACTTCTCGCACCCTACCAGTTTCTAGCCTGCAAGAATGCCTAATTATCACACCCTACCAATGGCTAGCCTGCGAGAATACCTAATTCTCGCACTGTACTCTACTGCTAGGCTGTGAACTTGTTTGTAAACTTTTTTGGATTGAGTCTTTTCATCTTTTGATAACCCAGTTTTTTTTTGATCAGCTGGATTGAACTTTTGGAGCCTATATTGATCTGTTTGCAGTCTGCTTGACATTCTTTGAGTTTCTTTTAGCCATCTTGGCTTTGTTTGGTTTTGAAGGATTAGTCTCTTTCTTTGAGTATCTTTCAATTACAAAACGTGTGTTTTCTTTAGAATTGTTTAGGGAAAGATCAAATTTCTTCTGAATAGTTCTCTTTAAAAGAAAACTATTAGTTTGGGTTTCTTTGTTTTAAGAAAGTTCATTATTGCTTTTAGTGAAATTTTTGAAACAAAAAGGTTTAATTTCTTTCTTTATATTAGATTGGGGGCATACTTTCATTTGAAGTAACAAAATTGCATGATTCTTGCCATGAATTGTGCTTTGGTGTACAATACCTTTTTCTCATTTCTTGAGAATCTTGATATTGATGAGTTTAATATATTTTGGGACATTGTGTATATGGGAATGATAAATGTTTTCTCCTTCTCGTAGCATAGATTTCATCGAAATGAAAAGATTGCATCTTCATATCTTTGCATAACTTTCGAGTCAGTCAAAACACCATATTGTTCACGCCATTTTCCTTTTAAGTAACAACAGCCTTAAAAATAAAGCACTTATAAAAATTGATTATAGATTTTTATATTTTCTGGTAGAAAACCTACATTAGATTAGTCGTAGGGCTTTGGAATAGGTGTGAAAGATAACTTTCCAAAGATGAAAACAAACATAGTATCTTGTGATAGGGAGAATTAAATCCACTTACTACATTTTGTCCTGGGAAGCCCTTCTAACACAAGGGTCAATCATGAGGTCGCATTGAGACTGACAGAGTTACTCACCCTGCTTTGTTGGTCTTGGTGTAGAGGTTGTGCGTATTATGGGGGTTGCTTGAGAGGTATACCCACAATGATGAGTGGAAGCCTTTCAAGTTGATTTCGGGCTAGATACCCTGCCCTTGCGCGTGGATCAGACTTTCGATTGTTTCCCTAGGAATCACTATAGTGATTGGTAACCTTAGTGGCCTATCTCTCTAGGTTCTTTACACGAGGTGACTATGGAGGGGAAAGTCTTCACGGTACCTGGAATCGACGTTGGCCAAACTCACTCGAGCTCCTTGGAGGGTATACCCACGATTATGTGTGGGAGATTGCACCAGGGTGTAATTCCGTTAAGCAGGTTGTCAACGTAACTTTTCCACTCACTGTATCTCAACCCCTTCTTACATTGTTCCTACGACGTTGGATTTCATCACCAACTAGTGCATTCATTGTGAGAAGGTTTTGTTTGCTTGCTTGCTTACTAGATTTTTAGCGTGTGTTGTTTTTTTTCCTTAGAGGACTCTAGATTGGATATTTATTTAATGGCGTCAGTTCCCAGAATGATCAATGAAGGAACCCTACTCCAGGGAAACCTTTTATTTTTCCTTCTTATGGAAACATTGGTCCTCCTCATATTGCTACTTTGAGCCTTCCAGGTCTCACAATTGGATTACCAGTATGGTTGTTTTCCACTCAGGTAATCCCGAATGCAGTTAGTGCTTCAGTCGCAAGCACTTCCCCCCACGTGCATCAACCCCATGTTGATCCTTCACCTTATTCACCAGTAAGGTCTTCTTCGCCTTCTTCGCTTGCAAGTTTGCCTTCCGTTTCATCTTCTTCATCAGGTGAAAGTTCTGAAGCTAGTAACCCAGTGAATAAGAAGAAGAAGAAAAGGAATATTAAGAAGAAGAAAGATAAACAAGGGTCAAAGCTTCCAACCACTGTCAACCATGTTGGAAAACAACCAGTTACTGTTAATTGTGCTGGGAGTGTTGATGATGTCAAGATCACCCCAACAACCCGTAAGCCCAAGTACCCTTGCAGGCTTTGTAAGGGTATCCATCTTCTTAAGTATTTCCCTAGTCTATCCAAGGTTATAGAAGCATGGTCTACACATCCTCGCCAATCCATGTCGTCAGCCTCTTAACAACATGCTGATGACTTCCCATCGACTAGTCAGGATATAGTTGGGAAGAAGAAAAGTTGAGCCAAATTCCCGTGTATGTTAAGCAAAGGGAGTCATCTAACTTACCTTTTCCCTCATTTGGAACAAGCCTCAAATTTTATGGAATACATGATTGTTTCACAGCCTCAACTTCCAGCTTCTTATCGCAAGCTTTCTCTCAACCCTCCAATAGTTGATGGAATGATCACTCCGGTCCCTTCACTGGTCAATCCGGTTGATCATGTTGTCAATCTGGTCACGTCCTTAGTTGAACCAATTGACAAAGTGGTTGATCTGATACCATCCTCAGTCAATCCCACTCTCCCCTCAGAGAGTGAAACTAAAGCGGTCGATCCGATCCCATCCTCGGTCGATCCCACTCTCCCGTTAGAGAGTGTCACCCAAGTGGTTGATTTGTTTCCATCTGTCGACCCCATTCTCTCCTTGGAGAATGAAACTCAAGTGGTCGATCTGATCTCTCCATCGGTTGATCCTACTCTCCCGATAGAGAGTAAACCTGATATTGCCTATGCTTTTCTCGTTGATACATAATCTCCTATGCCGAGGGGTATTCCTCCTTCTCCCGTGGAACCCCCTCCAAGTTATGAGGCCATCCATTTTGATTAGGGTGTGATGAATGGACCTCATCTTCCCTCTTATATTCCTTTCTAGATTACAGTATAGTTTTGTGGTCGGGATGTTCCTCAAATGTTGATAGATTAAGGTTCGTCTGTTAGTATTTTTTCCTCTATTTCTTGGCAAGATTTGGGTTATCCTCCGCTTGCACCGGTGACACAAAATCTATTATCTTTTAACAAAAGATCTAGTCAACCTTTAGGGACCCTTCCTCAGTTTCCTATAACTTTGGGAGGGAAAACTATCTTCGTTGATGTCATGGTAGTCCAAGATCCCTTGGATTTTGCTTTACTCCTTGGGCGAGATTATGTCCATTCCATGAAAGCTATTGTGTCCACTCTTTTTCATGTGATATATTTCCCTCACGATGGAATAATTGTGACTGTTGATCAACTTTCATTCATTGACCCTGACTGGATTGCCTCCCTAAATGGTTCTTATATGCAGACGGTATCACCCCTGCCATAGGTCAATTATGTGGCGTTGTCGCCCATGGCTTCAACTTATGATGACTTAGATCTAGTAGTTGACATAGTGATCTCTTCGATAGGGTTGTTAGATCCTGATCTCTTTTCTCTTTTCGTGACCCTCTACATGGTGTCCTTCCAGAGTGTGTTTCTTCCTTCTAGTGAAGACCTCTTGGAAGCCATGACCGAGTTTTGTCCCTTGACATGGTCTCCTTCCAGAGCATTATCCTCTTGGAATCCATGATCCAGAAGACTCCGAGGATAGTTTTTGCGTCTCTAAGGAAACCTCGTTAAAAAATGAAACATAGGTCTATGAGCATGATTTTCTGATTTCAAGCTCGTTAAAAAATGAAACCAAACTTGAGCATGGTTTTTTGATTTCAAGCTCATTAAAAAATGAAACCAGCTGTGAGGATACTTTTCGCATCACTGTGGAAACCTCGTTAGAAAATGAAACAACTTCCCCCTCTCTGTTTGGGTCAAGTTATACGTATAGTATTTGAAGCTTCATTTCATTCTCCTTCACAGTTGGATGAAATGAAGCTTGGGGGGAAATTCTTTCAGCCTCTGGAATTCATGTTGAATTTAGAGCCGCTAGTTTCTTAAGTTGGGGGCTAAGTACCAACCATCCTTGTGTTATGTGTTGGGAAGTCCAAGCATAGTTTTCTATGGTTCAAGCTTGTGTAAAAATGAAACCACTTACCTCAAGCATAGTTCCCTCTGGTTCAAGCTTGTGTAAAAATGAAACCAGGTCAAAGCATAGTTTTGTTTTGTTTTAAAGCTTGCGTAAAAATGAAAACAATCCCGAGCATTAGTCTTTGTTCTTTCTCATGCTCATAAATACATGAGAATAAGTTACCGATCTTAGTATTTGTTCTTTCTCATGCTCGTAAATCAATGAGAATGTAACCAAGTATACTTTTATCACTTTTTCGGACTCGTAAAGGTTATACGAAAAAGGAACCCCTTGGAGTTCCCTTTAATCTCTTTTTAGACTCTCTAAACATGAAAAGATTTCCGAGCGATCTTGTTCTTTTCACGCTCGTTAAAGTATTTGAAGAAAACGTCTGTTGAGAAATATTTTATCTCTTTTTCGGTCTCATCAGACTACTTTATGAAAAAGGAACTGAGAGAGTTCTCTTTAAGTGGTTTTTAGACTCTATAAACATGAAAAACCCCTGAGTTTTCTTTCTTTGGACTCATAAAACAAACATTGAAAGACCCATATGGGACTGAACCACTCCTTCCTAGGGTTCGTTAAACATACTCCAAGGGACTCGTTCGAAGGATGAGCTTACATTACAAGAATATGTTATCCTCCTCAAGCTTGCGTAAAAATAAAGAGGTACTCGCCAGAAATGGTGGGGAAAAAATTGGGAAAGAAATATGTCTAAACTTGTATTCCATGGAAGAGTTGCTTTTGAACATGACACCCTTTCACTCACCTTGTGTCTAGGTTGGAATACCCACTTGTCTCCTAATCATACTCCTTTATAATATTACAAATTGGTTTGTGATCCCTATTGTTGAGTCAGTATTTCCAAGACAGTTGTTGTGTCGTCAATATGTTCAAAAAGATGTCCAACCCGAAAATCCTTCTAATGCGTCGGCCATTTCTGCAGTCCTTAAAGCCTTCTATTGTGTCAACCATCCCTGAGTCAGTCCTGAATCACTTGTTACTCTAATCTACATCAAATCTTGTTACATGTTTCATGTCATTGATGTGGGATACATTAAGGCCCTCCTGTGACGAGTCTTTTCCTGTCGACTTCAACTCATTATCCGGGAATTAGACTTCGAAATTAATTGGTACCTTGGAACTTGCATGCCTCAATGGCAGGTTTCCTCGCTTTTGACAGTGGGTTTTCATTATTGACCCTTGATTGGGAGATTCCACCGAGTGTTCAACTTCATCTCATTTATTCACATTTGTTGGATTGTACTAGTGTACCTTGGGAGTTATTGACATTAATGGTGATTTCCCTTGCACTTGTTAACGGTTCTCATCATTGACTGGTAATCAAGTGGTTTCTACCATGTTTGACTCCAGCACATGTATTCGCATGGTTAGATTCATACTATAGAGTGGTGGATATGAAGACCCTGGATCTTTTCTGTCAGATTCAGGTTGCGTTGGAGTATATTCAGATGGTATTTTTGCATAGATCCACATTGTATGTCTGGTGGCTATGTTCAAATTTGAGTCTTTAACACATAGTTCCACAGTGTATTTTTGGTGGCTATGTTTAGATTTGAGTCATATTGGCATGGATCCACAGTGAATGTTTGGTGGCCATGACCTGTCTTATTTGACATGGATCTTCGCATGTCGGCATTTATGCTTTGAGTCATTTGTATTTTGAGTATGGGAATGCCTACCTCAGTGATGATATATTATTGTACTGTATTTCCTTGTTTGTTGGAAGGTTTCCGATCGAATGTTCCTTTTTCCCTACACACACTCGACAAAGTATTTAAGCTATCACTCTGTTCTAACTTCATACTTTGGGGGGCTCTCTGTTACACATTGTTTTCGTCATCCCTATGACCGTTAATGATGTAAACCTATCTATTGCCTTCAGAGGGGTTAGTGGCTCGAGTTCCTGAAGAAGGAAGGGGGAACAACTTTTCCTGAAAAAGGAAGTTCGTAGGTTGCTATATAGGCAGGGTGTGAGAATGCCTGATTCTCATAGGTTGCACCATAGCTATGTTGCGAGAGGTTCGCAGGTTGCTCTATAGGTAGGGTGCGAGAATGCCTACACGTGGGAAAAACAAGTGTTTTCTTGAATCTTCTAGAAGGAGAAACTTCCATGGTGACGTGGCATCCGAATGATTTGGATCTTACTCGCTTACATGATTTAGTGGGATCATCCTAACCTCCTCACCTTATCCTCTTCAATTTATAAAAGGAGAGGATCTCTTATGGAGAAAGTTAGCTTTGGAGATTTTGGATTGGCTAAGTTGGATTTGGCTTGGAATTATTAGCTTGGGTGGAGTGTCTTTGAGTTTTGCCTTTGTCAAGATAGATGGTGAATATTATCAGATCTGTGCTCTCAGAATTCTTGGAGTGAAAGTGTGTGGGGAACGAAGGACAGTTGGAAGGGACCTTACGACATCAAGGCCATGGTTGTAATCTCTCTTTCACATTTAATATGATACAGTAATATGATTCTTTCCTATAAAGCTTGTTGTGTTTTATTGTATGATTCCTTGATCACATACATAGGTTCATATTGAGTTTATGCTATTTCTATCACTTTGGTTGGTTGCATTCTTTTGCAGGTTCATCATTGTATGAGCATTGGAACAGAGCTAGAATGACGATGACGAGAGGAAGAGACATTTAAATGGTATGCCACCCATCCCTCTTTAGTTAGTAAATTCAATATTTAAAACTTAAGGAAAGCGTCATGTTCTGATGTGTTTTGTTCTAGATCTAGGTGGATCTAGGGAGATCAGTTAGTGTCCGCACCTACCAATTTGTCCGATAACAATAGGAGAATATAGAATGATTCCAGCTCCATTACCTTTGTTTGAACATGAACCATCAAAATGCATGTGCCACATGCCATCATCAAAATCAATTGGTTCAAGCATAGTGTCACCCTCATCAACAAAGATAGAGTACACTCCCAAATCTTCTCCGAGATAATTTACATTAGGTTGGGGAACACTCTCTATATACGTTGAAATTCTTCCTTCCCTAAAGACTATATTGTTCTTTCCATTGCGAGGGACAGAAAAATGTGTACCATCAAGTGAAAGGTATCCACCAATTAAGGCTTACCAATATCTTCTTAAAATAATTGAATAGTTACTCACTAGCATATCAATTACTTGGATGTTGAGGGTTGTTCTTATATTAGGATGTGTGCACCAAACTAAGGTTACATCCTTGATCTCACCTATAGTTGATTGCTGCAAACTATTATAAGAGAGCATGCTTATAGAATTTTCCTTAGTGCAAGATAAGACAAGCTCTTCCATGATAATTTTAGACATTACACTTGGGCTGGACCCACCATCAATTAGGCAACAATGAGCTGTTTTATCCATGATTTTTATTGAGATATAGAAAGGTTTTTTTTTTACAGGGTTCTTAAAATTATTTACACCTATCTTATTTACAGTTGAGTCCTCTTCCTTTGACTCTTCAAATAGATTGGCTATGGTAGAAATATTACCTTTCATAAAGTTTTTAAGATGATTTTGTTGTTCTGGTATGGAAACCATGTCCAAAAGAGTAGCATCAGCTTTGATATTAGCCAATTGATTAAGGATATTATGCTTAGAAGAGGGAAGAAGAGAAGACACTCCTTGATTATCTGAAGTTCTGACAGCTTGTGTATCAACACTTTGAGAAGATGAGCTTGGGATGGATGAAGTGCGGGGAAGGTCATATTTTCCCTTGGTAGTGTAAGATTTATTCTTGGTATTAATTACCATAACATCTTCTGGTTCAACCCAATGTAAAACAACGATCATGGTATCATGCCTTTTTCCAAAAATCTTATCCCTATCATTTCTCTTAACTTCACAAATACTCTCCGGATGATTTTCTTCACAGAAGTTATACCAACTACGAGCCATTATGGCCTTTGGCTAAAAAGTGTTTTCATTCGTATTCCTAAAATATGCTAAGGAAGAAGAAGAATCCCCAGGGGAAGAAGAAGAGGATTTTCCTTTTTTCTCATATGCTATCATCCTATTATTCATATCTTGCACAAGTTGTAGGAGGATAGACATGTCTATTTGCTTGACCGAGTCTCCCTTAGGGAGACTCACTATTTCAAGTTTCTCTTCGTATTCTAGGAAAGTTTGAAGGGAGGAACCAATATTGTCAATATCTTTCTCTTCAAGTGTATGATGATAAGGGGAATGCAATGCATTATAATAATGCATGAAAGCAGCTTGATTTTGAGGGTATATTACTTCAGGGATTTGATTATATAATTTGGTGAAGCGAAGGTTAAAAGATTTAATGGTTTCACCATCCTTATAAGAAATATTGTTGTATTCCCTTAGCTGCTCAGTTGGACTCCTGGGTTGTCCATAAGTGGACTTGAACCAATAAACCAATTCTTCCCAAGTAAAAAGGACTTTGGGAGGGAGGTCAAAAAAATCTGTTACAAATAACCACATGCAAATGTCATTATTGTTAGCCCCTATGTTATGACAAGCATTAGAAAATGCTACCAGGTGTTCATTTGTAGTAATGGTACGGTTTCCCGAGAACCTAGGAAACTGATATTTGAATTTTGCTAATGGGTGAGTGGCTGGTGCGAGATTCAAGGGAGAAGATACATGCCATGGGGTGGTTGTAGCATCTTCCTCAAATTGGAAAATTCCGTATTTCTTTATGAATTTAGTAGGATTGGTAGTGGATTGAATAGGGACTTGATGACTGTAGATACTACCAATTAATGTTGAAGCATAAGGTTGTGAGGAGGAGGCACCTTCGGTGCCACTACCGCTACCCACATATTTCATGTTGAAAGTGATAGGTATGGGTGATAAGGATGAACTGGCAGAATCAGATAAGGTTCACCTAAGAGAACTTTGTTGCGTTGATAAGACAATTTTCCTCCTTCCTATTTCAAAAATAGGTGTATCTTCAAGGGACAACCCTCTTCTCCTTCGATAAATGCGAGGATTAAAGGACATGAGAAAAAACCGAAAAGGGAGATTACTGTTGATTTATGGGTTGCCTTTGCATGGATTTCCAACGTTCACAAATAGTTATGTTCCTTTCAATTACTTCCCAAGAGAATTCAAGCTCAACACAAGTACTAGAAGTTCTTAAAATAGTTTTGAATAAAGTTAATGAAATGCTAGTTTCGTCATCAAGACCGTTTTCAATATTGGGTTGTCTCGTAACATGTACTGTGATGGAAAAAATCATTCAAAGAGTAATCCTATAAAACAGAAAAATAAAATACAATTGTGATACAATCAACCAGAGAGATATGGAATATCTCCCCAGTATGGTCGCGAAATAAATGTCGAGGAAAAGGTATGAGGAAACTTACTCAAGTATTTTCTGATCTTGCTGGGCTATGAAAAGATAGTTGAGAATATTACCCGGGGTTTATAGCCTTAAAATTAAAAAAACAATCACTTAATCCACATGTATTAAGTGTTAGGATATTTAGACACTTAGGAGTTCGTTAAGATCTACTTGGTCTAATGTGTCGTTAGGTAAAAGTGTGTTTCTTTAGTATGCATTTGTAGTTAGGAAATCTGACGGTCATGATATGTTTCTGACATAGAGTGATCCGACGGTTCATACTCTCCTCGATCTTAACGACCATTGATCTGTGGCTTAACACCCGATTGGTCCATGATCTCTATTTAAAGAGCATGGAGGGTCATTTGCTGATGATCGATTGTGAGAAACTCTCTTGTAAAATCTCTCTGTAATCTTTTTCTTTTGCATTAATAAACTTCTCCAAGTGGTTGCGTTGGCTAGGGCCGTGGATGTTTCTCCGTAGGGGTTTTACAACGTCAAAACATCGGTATGTTGATCTTTGATCTGGTTATGTGAGTACTTTCTGAAGGTGTTCTTCCTCTATTGGAATACCTGTGTTGTCGAACATGGTATCATAGCATGTTTGAAGACTCGCTCCTGTTGTAGATCGAGATCGTGAAGCCGAGTTTCCTCATCTCCATTTTTTGTCATTTTCGTACATTTTTGGGCCAAAAGGATTGTTCCATTGTGTCTAGAGCACTAGTTTTAGTCCGAAACACTTTTCGTTTCATTAAAAAAGGTTTATGTTTTCCCTAGACACGACCATTATAGTCAGATCTGGAGGTATAAAGCTTGAATACCCATTTTTTAAATTTTTTCAAAGTATTATTTTGGTTTTATATTATTTTTTTCCAGGTTGCTACTCTTTTAGATTTGTGTTTTCCTCACGCCCTGTATGATCTCGGCAAATCAGAATTAGATAGGAAAATGTGCATCTTTCGGGTAAGCTAACCGAGACCTAACCCTTGTTGTCATCGAGAATCATAATTTTTTTCTTGTGTGAAAAGAGTTTTTTTTTAGCACGCTCTCCAAGGCCGTCTGCAACAACAACAAAAACACCACCAACAACAACCTCCAATCCTCTTGCGAAACAATACAATATGTTTTGCTAGACCATTTGGTTAAAAGTTTCCTTATTAAATAAGAGGTCTTGAGTTGAAGTCTCTCTTTTGTTACTTTTTTTTGAAAAAGTTCATGATAAAATTGTAAAGTGTATTTCACTTCAAGTATAAAAGTGAATCACTATAAGTAGCTTTAATATTTTATTTTTGAGTTATTTATTTTGCATGAAGTAAATTCATTGTAAAAGTGATCCCCACTTCTTTTTATAAAAGTAGGTCACTTCATAAAACAACTTACACCACCACGTGGTTCTTTGGTTACCGTTTATGCATTTTTTAAAAATGACATAATTCTCACATCCGAACTCTATTTTCAGTGTTGTTGTTTTTTAAAACCGCATAAATTTTCGAGATCTTTCCATTAAAATCATCAGTTTCAATTTAATATGGATTCTACAAGTAATCTCTTAATTACCAACACTAACTACTTCCAATGGAAATCCCATATGGAGGATTTATTAAGAAGTAAAGGCTTGTACCGGATTACCTTGGTAAATGAAACATCACCAACTGACGCTGATAATAAAGTAAAATGGGATAATAGGAATGACAAAGCACGTGGATTAATCAAAATGTCCATCTCTCCTAATTTAAGGTTCCACCTTCAATCAATTGATAAACCCAAAGAATCTCGGGAAAATATTGAATAAACACACTATTATTCAAGCACAACAATTAGAAAATCAAGTACTAACTTTAAGTCCATGTGATTTTTCTTTCATTGAAGACTATCTATCTAAGTTTAAAACACTCTGAACTCTATGTAAAGAATGTAAGATAAATATAGAAGAAGATCATTGCATCTATCTTATTCTTTCTAAGTTAGGTAGTGCATATTCTGTGTTTGTATCTACCTTTTATGCCATGCAAAAGGCTCTAGGGAAAACTTATCAAAAACCCAGTCTTGAGAACTTTTGTGATGCTTTGATTAGAGAGCAAGATAAGCTAGTACAACTTGGAGTGATTAGCACTGCAGGTATCTCCAACAAAGCCTTAGTTGCCTATTAGAAAGATAAACCCAAGAATCCCAAGAAGAAAAATCTTGGCCACAACAACAAGAAATATAAGGGTCCCAAACCCACTCAGACAACTTTCGCTCCTAATGGAGACAAATGAAAAAAATATAAAAATAAGAAAACTGACAGACATTGCAACTCTTGTGATAAAGATGGTCATGATGAGTCCAAATGTTTCAAGAAGACGGTAGCTTTAGAAGCAACGATGAACAAGCACAAAATCATTATTGATTCTACTACTTCTTCTTATTCTCATGGACATGCACTTTCAGCTTTTGGTTTCTCCTTCAATACAACTTCTACTTCTACTTCTAATGAGTGGCTTATTGATTATGGAGAATATTATCATATGGATAAAGATAGAGACATATTTTCTACTCTAAATGAATGTAACACCAAGAAAATATTTGTTGATGATGATAGATCTCTTAGTGTTGAAGGATCTAGAACATTTCAAGTAGAAAATGGTCATTTCAATGATGTATTATCTGTTCCAAGTCTTTCTTGTAACCTTCTATCAGTATATCAAATCACTCATTCAGGTGAAGGTAAAATTGTAGAGTTTTCACCTCACCAAGTTGTAATCAAGGATCTAAAATATCATAAGCATGTTCTTGCAACTGAAATTGTTGATGATATTACCAGGTTGTACAAGTTTGACAACTTTGGGTCATCATCTTTTTCATCAATTTTTGTTTCTCGTAGCGATGACTTGACCAAACTTTGGCATGAGTGGTTTGGTCATCTAAACTATCTCTCATTGCAAAAACTATGTAATCAACAGATGACAATTGGTCTTCCTCTTGTTTCATGCAGAGATGGTATTTTTGCCGGTTGTGTTCTCGACAAACATCATCGAAACAATTTTGACAAACGTGCATCTTGGCACGCTTCAGGTCCTTTGCATCTTGTTCACAATGATTTGTGTGGTCCACTTTCTTCTCCTTCTTTTTTTGGGTGCAAGTATTTCTTAACTTTCATAGATGGATTTTCTAGACATACTTGGGTTTACTTCTTAAAACTTAAGAGCGAAGTTTTTGGCCTAAAAGGCCCTTGTAGAAAAGAAATCTGGACATCAAATTCAAAGGTTAAGAACAAACAATGGAGGCGAATATGTGAACAACAATTTTACAAGTTACTGCACTACACAGGGAATCCAAATGAAACACACTGTTCCATATACACCACAACAAAATGGTGTTGTTGAGAGAAAGAATCACACATTAAAAGAAATGGCTAATTGTATGATCCAATCTAAGGGATTAAGTCTAAAGTATTGGGCGGAAGCCATCAACTGTGAAAATTACATAGTAAATCGCACTCCCACAAAGGCTCTTAAAAATATAACATCGGAAGAAGCTTGGACTAAAATTAAACCAGATGTAAGTCACTTCCGTGTATTTGGTAGTATAGGATGGGCTCACATTCCTGATGAGAAGAGGAAAGCATTGCAGCCTAAAAGTGAGAAGTGTATATTTGTTGGTTATTTTGAAGATGTCAAAGGTTATAGACTTCTTCAAACACATTGTAATGAAATTATTATTAGAAGATATGTTAAATTGATGAAAATCTCTTGGCTTGCGAGCCTAATTCAGTGTTTGTGCCTTCTTTGTCTTGTGAGCCTAATTCGACGGTTGTGCCTTCTTCGGCCTGCAAGTCATATTTGGCGTTTGTGCCTTCTTATATTCTTTTTTCTTCTTCAGATAATGACATTGAGGATGAAAATACACCTTCGCCTGCTCACCTTCCTCCAGATGAGTCCTTTGAACCTGAACCAACACCAACTCCACCACTTCCTATATGGGTCCGTTCAACACAAGAAGTAGCTGGTGATCTTGTCGGTGATCCTTTAGATCAACATCATAGACGTTCAAAGTTCCAACGAGACTCTTCTCTTTTGGACCAAGTTTCAAAAACCCATGATCCAAATACATTTGCAGAAGCTTCAGGTCATCTAGATTAGGATACAACAATGCATGAAGAGTATCGTTCTTTAATGGAAAAAGATAATTGGGATCTTGTACCTCTTCCAAAAGGAAGAAAACTTGTCAGATGTAAATGGTTCTATAGAACTAAGTATGCGTCATATGGAAGTGTTGAAAGACACAAGGCTCAATTAGTTGCCAAAGTATTTTCCCAAGTTGAAGGAATTGACTATAATGAAACCTTTGCCCCTGTAGCCAAAATGAATTCCATATGACTTGTTCTTTCCCTTGTTGCCTCACATAAATGGGAGGTCCATCAGATGGATGTTAAATCTGCCTTCTTGCATGGAGATTTTCAAGAAGAAATCTACATGGAACAACCTTCTGGCTATGTCCATAATGACTCTAGCCCTGTTTGTTGCCTTAATAAATCTCTTTATGGTCTCAAGAAAGCTCCTCAATATTGGTATGCCAAAATCGACAACTTTCTTATTGCCACTGGATTCTTTAGATGCCATTATGATCCTAATGTATATACCAAGAAAGTAGGAAGCCATCTCATAATCCTTGTCCTTTATGTTGATGAACTTATGCTTACTAGTAGTGACTCAAAAATTTTAAACCATGTGAAAACCAACCTTAAGAATAAATTTGAAATGACAGACTTAGGCCTTTTGCATTATTTCCTTGGCCTCCAAGTTTTGCAAACCAATGAAGGAATTTTTCTTTCCCAGTCTAAGTATGCTTGTGACCTTCTTCATTGCTTTCACATGGACAATTGTAAACCTGCCCCTTCTCCCCTCCAGTCTGAAGTCAAGCTTACTACCACCTGTACTTCTCCCGAAGTTGATGCCACCTTGTAGCATCAGTTAGTTGGTAGCCTCTTATACTTGACTCATACCCGTCCTGATCTTTCCTTTGTTGTTGGTATTGTTGCCCGGTATAAACAAACACCCCATGAAATCCATTGGAAAGAAACTAAAATGATACTTCGCTATGTCTATGGTACATTTCAGTTCGGGATACATTATAGTTCAGGGGGAACTCCTTTATTGGTTGGTTTCACTGATTCAGATTGGGTTGACGACCCTGATGACCAGAAGTCTACTGCAAGTTATGTTTTCATTCTTGTTTTAGGACCTGTCACTTGGGACTGTAAGAAACAACAAGCTGTTTCACTTTCTTCAGCGGAAGTAGAGTACCAAGGAACGATAAATGCAAGTCAGGAATCCTTGTGGCTTCGACAGATCCTTTCAGAGTTTGGATTCCAGCAACAATATTCAACTAGCCTTTGGTGTGACAATTAGAGTGCCATCAAGCTCACCAAAGACCTAGTTCAACATCAGCATAACAAACAGATCAAGCTACACATGCACTTCATCAGAAATCTCATTCATGATCAAGTTATTGAAGTGCTCTTTTTCCCTACAAAAGATGAAGTTGTAGAGATTTTCACAAAGTCTCTTACAAAAGTGAAGTTTTCCAAACTTCGATCTATGTTAGGAGTTCATGAAGTTGTCTTTAAGGGGGGATAGGCTCTAATGCCTCCTTCCTTCTCCTATTGTGTCACCATTGTAAATCCTTCAATCCTATCCCAAGTTGTTCTTAAGGGGGGATGTTAGGATATTTAGACACTTAGGAGTTAATTAAGATTTGCTTGGTCTAATTTGTCGTTAGGTAAAAGTGTGTTTCTTAGTGTTTTTCTTTAGTATGCATTTGTAGTTAGGAAATATGACAGTCATGATATGTTCTTGACATAGAGTGATCTGACGGTTCATACCCTCCTCGATCTTAACGACCATTGATCTGTGGCTTAACACCCGATTGGTCCATGATCTCTATTTAAAGAGCATGGAGGGTCATCTGTCGATGATCGATTATGAGAAACTCTCTTGTAAAATCTCTCTGTAATTTTTTTCTTTTGCATTAATAAACTGCTCCAAGTGCCCGCGTTGGATGGGGCCGTGGATGTTTCCCTGTAGGGGTTTTACCACGTCAAAACATTGGTGTTTTGATATTTGATCTAGTTATGTGATTTGTTACTGAAGGTGTTCGTCCTCTGTTGGAATACTTGTGTTGTCAAACATTAAGTATGAGGGACCAAGGCTGGTTTATATATATTATATGTAACTGTGAAAAATAAATAAATTAAGTAATAAATTACATAAGAGTATATATAGATAAGAGACGAGGATGAAAGCAAAATTTGAACCAAAACATCATAATTCACATGTGAGACTGAAATTAGAAATCTAATTTTTCTATTGATTTCATTATGACATACAAACCTGAATTCTCCTTACAAACCCCTGCAAGAGTAGGGACCAAGGTCATATTTAGAAGCCTCTGATGGGATCCATACAAAAAGACTCTAACAATGAAAGAAAACTGAAGCTAAATATTTGGATCAACTTGCCATAAAATGTTGTCACTTGAATCTACAAAATATTCTTTATCAGTCATGAAATTTAATCCATAAACAAACAAGAACACACTGAATGCCAAATATAAATCATACACCCTTAAGACAATATGCTGGAAAATATGATTCACTTTTGAATCCTATTGCCTTCAATAATACCCCGCCGTTATCAAGATGGTTAATCCTTATAATTAACTTAGAATGAATGAAGAATGGTAGTATCTCACAAGTACATAGCAAACCTTATAAAAAAAATTCTCCTTCTATTCTCTCTTACCCCCTTGTCTCTTCATTTCATTGAGCTTTTATTCTTTGCCAATAAGTTATGGTAGTTCAACTACCTTTATTTTGTTAGGATTAATTAGCTTAACTAATTAGTTGAGGCAAATAATTAATAATATATATAATTAAGGGTCTATTTAAATAACAACTAAATAGGTGGGACCCCTTGTCACTCCAATTTTCATTTCTTTAATAATCACCAAAGCATGTAGTATAATACCCCAAACCTTTAATTCAAATATCCTCCTTGTAACTCCCATCCTCATATTGATAATCAAATGTTTTAATATCAACAAAATAAAACATGATTATATCCCAAAAATAACATTATATCCATGCTGTCCATAATCCTCTCTAAATATGTGTTTGCTGTCCAAAATACTGTCAAAATAAAAAGACTATCATCAAAACAAAATAACATTAACACCGTTTAAAAAACATTTTGTTGTGAGAGGCATTTTTCCTCTTTTCACTGCTGCCACCTTTTGATGCCATTTTTTATTTATCCTTTGAAATAACCATCAATTGATGGGAACCTTGTGGCTGGACTACAATGATGATGTGTGAAAAATCATCTTTGAGATGGAGATGAGAGGAGACAGATTCAAAGGAATCTTTGGATGACTTGGAGGGAGTGGCCACTCCTTTTCCTTTATCTAGCTCTAGCTTGGGAACATCGGTTTTTAGACTTTTTCTTGCATGAGAGGACTGTACTAGAGAGTCAACACAATCAACTTGGACATTTGGATTTATTGGAGGTGGAGGGGGTAATGGCAATGACACAATAGGCCAACCAAGGTGATGAGATACATGCTGATGAGGAATTTCTTTCCAACCATCATTGGTAGGTGGTTCTCATTGCATAGACACATGAGGGGGGATGTGGATACCAAAGACATTCTGACACGACTGGTAAGGAGACCTCTCAGGTATAGGTTGTAGAATTCCTTGGACAACTAGATTAAAAAACACAGCTTGGAAAAGTTGATTTAATTCTTGCGGATCAACGTCAAAATGTATCGAAAATCGTGGTCTTCTATGGACTCTTTGCCAATTATTTCCTTTGCCTCTATTAGCACCTCTGCCATTGCTTCCTCTACTAAAGAAACTCATCCTGAAGAAATATTCCAATGATGTTATGAAAAACTCTTAACAATCCATGCATCAATACTCTACTTAAATAAAATGAAAATGTTTGCTCTATCATTCACAATAGAAGAACATGCATTACATCCATGAATACTTTTAAACTCAACAACCAATCACCATTTGAACATGGAGTGATAGGGTTATTGGGAAGATGGGGTTTTTGTAATGGGAAAAAAATGGTAGCATGGATGGGAAGAAACCAACGAATATTGTTCAAGAAAATGCAGAGGTAATATTCTTACAAAAACAAAAAACTGTATCCATATCCAAACTTCCAACATCAGTTATCATCTAGTCCTTTTCCTTTCCCGTTAATCCTTTCTCTTTTAAAATGAAATTCATAATAATAGAACAGGGGATGTTTTAAATGTATTTGGGAAGGCAGTGGGAATATAATGAACAAAAAGTGAGATAATGAATGAGAATGAGATGATTACTATTTTGTTACATGAAATAATTGAAAATTGACATTGCTAACATTTGCCAAAAACTATTCTCTGTTAAATCCAAGACACTACAAATTTTACAAGGTTCAATATAAAACCCCAGGAAATTTTAGGACTGCCAAACTTTGAAATTTTTATTTCCCCTTTTTCCTTTTCCATTAGCAGAGCATTTTATAAGAGACTGTTAATCAAAGTCATTTGAAACAATTAAAACCAGATTACATCAAGCCAACATGGGAGGCTGTGAAAACAAACATAAAGCCATCGAACTTTCACTATATAATATTTAAATCACAACCCCAATATTTGCTGCATAAACAGACTGGGTTCGAAACCCCATGTGAAACTGGTACTCATCGTTTTTTTTCAAAATCACATAACCTCAAAATCGACCAAAACCCATAGATAAATAACAAACGAGTCAAGACTTCATGCATATAACCAATATTTCCAACTTTCGAGTCAATACTTCAACAAGTATCAAAACCATAGTTCGAATTCACTACTGCCATATATCAGATACATAATGAGGTCTGGGAAAACATAAGGGGAAAACATTAATAAGGGGTTTAGAAAACCATTTAGCCATATATTTCCACAACACACTTTCCACAGACCTCCTATGGTGGTCGCAAGGCAAATACTCATATCTCACATATATTTACAAACGGTGGAAAGATAATCCTAAAAAGCTGCAAGTATTCCAACGATTGGGTAAAAGGAAATGACATTATGCAATAATCACCAAAACCCGACTGTTCTTTTATTTTATAGAGAAAAGCCTTCAAACTTTAATCACTAGAGACGAGCGAAACTGAAAGTATTTACCATAATTCTTTTCCCAAAGTCATAACAAAATAAGCAACAAAATAAGCAACATTTGTTCTGGGCGTAACACAACATATATTTCAAACATAATGGAATTCAGACACCATTCTCAGCTTGAAACGTTTAAACGCCAATAGGAAGAAAAACCCACTTAAATTAAATTTTCATAGTCTTACATCTATTATAATCTTCACAAAGAAAACAAAGTCTATAAGAAAATATAAGAGCCAACATAATGATTTTATTCGGAGTAGATATACAATTCATGAATGGAGAGGTAAGAGTCAACATACCTTTGAGGAAAATGCCAGAAAGCCAACAAGCACCATTATTCCTTCAATGGACGAGCAAAACGGAGGCAACACCAGGAAAAGAAACCAACACAAGCGTAAACAAAGTGAAGGTGGCGAGCTTGAGGTAGGGTAAGGACGACATGCAATAATTGCACGTCGTTTCCCACATTAATTGTCACCCACCACAACTAGTATGGAGCACACCCAAACGTCCGTAACATTTTCAGAAAGCATATAGTTAACCATATGTATTGAATTCGCCATCGAAATATTACTTCCATTTTCCAAATCGAATCGACCTCCCCACATTAATATCATAAGTCTTATAATTATTTTCAACACTTAGCACCAAAACATGTCATGTCCCACATTCCTTGCTAGTGAAAGATTGTCATTTCATAAAACTTATCAATTGTCCACAATAATAACAAGTATACCATAAGTGCAATACAACATAACTATATGCCAAAATATATGTGTAGCCAGGATGAACCAAGATTCTTACCAAAACAAATATTTTCTTCCTCCTTTTCTTTTTAAATAAAATTGCCAGCGCACCCATCATTCACCCATTTTACATGGAAAGTGGCTCGAATTTCTAGGTTATTCTCAAACTTGTAGAATCATTTTTGCAAGGTAGTCATGAGTGAAAATTAGAGGGGTGTATTTAATCATTATTTACATAAAGGGGTCCCATCTATTTAATATATTGTTAAATATATATTGGTAATAAGGCATTGCAACCCATTTGCAGGCAGGGATTCCATGTTGCGCTTTTGGGCGTCAATGAGTTGTACACTCCTATGCTTTCTCCCAATAGACCTTGAGTCCATATCCATGGATTACATGTCTAGTCTACCTTCTACCAAACATGGTAATGATTGTGTATTTTTGGTTGTTGATCGGTTTTTTAGATTACCATCTTGACAACCTGCAAGAAGAGTATCACCATCGAGGCCACTGCTAAGATCTTCTTCAAACGTGTTTGGGGTCATTTTGAGATACCAAATTTTTTATTTTAGAATGTGACAACAGGTTCTTTACTACATTTTGGTCTAGCTTGTGGTCACTGATGGACACCAAAATCACAAAATCCACTTCCTTCCACCCCCAAACTAATGGAAAAACATAGGTGGTCAACATAATGATTGTGCATCTTCTAAAAATGTACAATTCTAAACATCCACGGACATGGGATAAAATAATTTCTTATGCTCAATATTGGTATAACAGATCCCTCCACAATTCTATTAGCCACAACCCTTTTTAGGCGTGCTTGGGGTTCCAACCATTTACCCCCATTGATGTAGCTCTGCCCATTCCATATTTCCCAAAAAATTATTTCCACACTCATAATGAGGTATACATAGCAGCCACATTTGTTGAACGGATCTCGCCCCTCCAACAATAGGTTCATGATATCCTGGAGAAGGATAATGCCAAGTAAAAGCAACAACATGGCCAACATCAAGTTCCAAACAAGTTTCAAGTTGGTGATAAGGTGTGGTTGCATTTGTAGAAAACACATCTCATAGACCTCCATAGGAAGCTCAAACCACTTTGATATGGGCCTTACACCATCACAAAGGTTGTGGGTGACAATGCTTTTGAATTGAGTATTCTTCTTTTCCTTGGCTTGCACCCAATATTTAATGTGGAGCTGCTTCGACCATATTTCCCACCTCTACTGGACACCTCAAAGATGGTTAAGCAATTGGCCTCTATTGAACTCAATATCGATTGCATTTCACAAGCTCCAATGGATCCAATCATGGACACCAATGTTGATGACTGAAATTGATCAAGATCTCAACAACAACATCATGAGGATAAATAACCCCACATTTTTAAAGAGGTGGTGCTCCTATTTAATTATATTACTAAAATGATCAAAATACAATTTTAACAAAGAGTATAATCACAAAAAGAAAAGTTCCTGAGAAGGGGACCAAGAAGTTGTCCATGAAAGAAATACAATATCTTTACAATATTATACATAAATAAAGGCAATAACATATAAAATTATCATGTTTCTCACATCCATCACAATACATGCAAGATTGGTCATATCATAAGACATAAAATATATAAGTCATTTAAAACTGAGTAGTGCATTTAAAACTGAAAAATATTATGATGAGCACACTCCAAAAATCCGATACTCAAAAATCTCAAAGTCTGAGAAATCATTATAGCTACGTCGTGAAATAATTCTCCGGGGAACTCAAAAAATAAATATCTGGTTTGAAAATGAAATGTAAAGTGTTCAATAAAAAATAAAAGATGTTCTGTCCAAATGGAATGGGATTGGGCTCCTGTGGACCTTTAAAAGGATGACATGGGCTTGGAATAAAAGACATAAACAATTAGAAATTGAATATGAGTTTTCACTGAATGAAAAGACATGAGTTGGATGATTTCTAAATGAGAAGTGAGGAGGATGAGAAATTATGAAAATGACCCCTTAACTTACTGTGATGGATTCTCTCCTTCATTTGTTAGCTAGGATGTCTTTTATAATTTCTTTGGCTGGAGTTACCTGACCAGTTGTAACTGTTTTTTCATGATGTGATTTTGTTATTTTGATTAAATCATTATTTAACCAATTTTCAATGTATTCTCTCATGGGTGAAACCGTTATCTCTTGTCTAACTTAGATATCGAATAATTCTTTTTCAAGATCTTTAAAATCCATTGTGATTTGGTGGAGGGTATCTTCGATATCATCATTCTTGTTTACATAACAGATAAGCCATCCCTCTACTTATGTCTCTGAGTATTCATTCAAGTCATTAAACCTTTCTGTCGATGATATTTTTAGGGAGTCCATATTTTCTTTCATTTTTTCTTTGGATAGAAGTATCGAGTTCATGATTAAATGTTGGTCCTCCACGTATTTAGTTGACCCAAGTAATTTTAATTAAACTAACTTTAAGAATAATTCACCTCCTTTTGAACTAATGACATCACATTCTGCTAACATTTCTTTTAAACATTTAATTCTCCTAACCCATCATGATTTTAATTTCTTTAAATAGAGTAATGAAGGAAAATCCTCCTCCTTTCTCCAAGATTCACTAAGGCTTGAAACCCTTGCATTAAAAGTAGTGAAAAGTCCTTTACAAAATTCTTCATCATTTTCCAAGTTCGCTTGAAGATATTTCCTAAAGTGTGTGATTCTCAAACCCAAAGAGATTGATTTGGTTTCCAAATCCCAAGCTTAAAGAATCAAAGAGATTCTTTTTTGGATGTTGTCACCAACATATTTCCTAGTGGTAGCTACTAAACTTGACATTCCTTTCAATCTCGAGCTCAATTCTAGTCTATCTTCCAGAGTCTTCAATGGTTCTATAGTGGTGATGAGACTGGAAAACAAAGGTGATGGCATCAAGACACTTTTTAATTATCTTACTTTTTCCTTCAAAATTGCATTCTCACTTTCTAAATCTCCAATTGAAGATTTCAAGGCTTCCCTTGTCGCCTCATGGATTTCCATGACTTTAGAGGGTGGAACCCCTTGAAAATCAAGTTTTGAATCCTACTTCTCCTGAATTTTCTTATTATTTGAATTGACTTTTTCAATGATTAATTTTCTTGAGTTTCTATTGAATACATCATGATTGCATTCTCAGTTTCTAAATATCCAATTGAATATTTCAAGGCTTCCCCTGTCGCCTCATGGAATTTCATGACTTTAGAGGGTGGAACCCATGGAAAATCAAGTTTTGAATTCTACTTCTCCTAAATTTTCTTATTATTTAAATTGACTTTTTCAATGATTATTTTTCTTGAGTTTCTATTGAATACATCATGATGCAGGGTAAGGGACTCTTCTTCAAATATAATCGACTCTTGGGTATCCAATTCTCTTGCAATTTTTCTGCTCTTGAGTAGTCTCTATTCCTCACCTGCAACATCTATCTCTTCAACATTCATTTTAATCTCCATATCTTCTAGACCAATTTCATTTCAGGTACTGCTTCATCTTCCCCCTCTTTGTTTGTATCTATTTTTATTTTATTGGAAATCAAGAGTGTGTGTGACTTATCAATATTTCCCTTCAGAGGGTTTTGGTCTCCTCCATCATCAAAATTATCAATTGAAGACTTGTTTTGTTCTTGGATTGTATTTTGTGGTTTTCCTTTGGTTGAACCGCTTTTTTGGGAAATGTTCGGGGACTCAGTTTTTCTTTCATTTGTAACCCATCCTTGTTGTCTATGATGGTAATTGATACTGAACATAGTCTCAATATAATCTTGCCATTTTTCAAAATAAAATCCTTGAAGATTTTGATTATCATCTTCTCCTTCTCCGAATAAAACTGTCTTAGCAAACACCATGTTGTATCCCATTGATGTCATGTGTATCATGAATAGTTGATTGGGGTTGAAACCTTGATATCATCAACTTGCTTGAGGTTAAATAAATAAAAATGAGTTGAAGTTTCATTTAAATGGGAAATACTTTTCATAGTGATTTCTTCGATCTTCCATGGTAAGGGGATAAATTGTTTTTTCCTCTTTTTATTAAAAAAGTGTGCCCAAAACTTGCATTGTTTACATACTTAACCCATGAACAATTTTACAGAAACATAAAAGGGTATAAAATAAGGTTTTTCATGTGAGAAATAAACTCTGATGATACTAAAATTATCCATAGCTTCGAATCTTCCTTTTTTTGGCTAGGAAGAAAGAAGCCTCCAACGACAACCTTGATTTATTAGGACCATAAATTAATCTTTTGAAAGAAGAAACAAAAGCATCGTGTTCCTCATAAAAATTGTACGCAGCTTTTTTCGTCCACAGTGCAGGGTGCCACACTTATACCAGGTCAGGTTTATAGCCAACCATTTTGTTCATGGGTAAGTCCTTGAACATGTAACAGTAAGTCACAATGAAAATAAAATAAGAATACATGTAGAACCTTTTACTTTTGCAAAAGTTTCCAAGCTAGAAGGATAATTCACTCGAAATAATCCTTGATGGGTCGAAAATGGCGTTCTCATGAATTGAAGAATGCAATATATATAAAACAATATTGGGAACAATAGTTGTAGACTCTTGTCCGATTATCCTAGCAGATAACTATGCCATTTCACTGTAGGGATTATTTAGTGAACATACTTGAATTTTGGAGAAAGTCTTTAGGAAAAACTAACAGATATTCAAAGTAACTTTGTATAAGTTCGGTTCCTTCATTTTTTGTCTTAAGAAAATCCTCGGCTTCAACACTCTTGAAACCCATGGTTGGTTCAGGGAGTTTGCACATTATTTTAAAAATAGAGGGGGCTAAAGAAATAAGTGTTTCTCCTTGTAGTTGAATGATTCTTATTTCCTTATCAAACCTATCAACACACCACAAAATCAATTCTTTGAAGTCATATACCTTTGGCACACACCCTGTTGATGCGATTCCGAATGTCCAGATATTATTCAAATTATTCTCTGGGGGTGGTAATGCATAATACCTCCTGTAATCATGTGACCACTGCAATATCTGATCTTCTCGTCTCAAAAGATTCACGGTGTCTCCACAAAATTGTTCTCTTCTTCGAGGTGACATATTAGCCTAGGTGGAAGACTTAACAATAATTCTTTTAAATTTCCAATATCGAAAAACACTTTTTTTTGTTTTAACATGTTCAAAATATCTTAATTTGAGGGTTTGAATGATAACTTGTATTAACATTTACGAAAGGTTTCCTTGAGAATATCATTATTAATAACTGTATTAACAACATACAAGTGGTAGTAATGTTTGGAAAGAGTGATTTAATGCAGGTTGGTAAATGTGAATGGGAAAGGGTGTAAAGTGTATTAGTGTCGTGGGGTAGAGGGTTCATAGGATAATGCATGATCGGGAGGACGAACAAGTTAGACAATAGGATAATGGAAGAGCGGGACAATGGGATAGTGGATAAGAAGGATGATGGATGAGTGGGACAACAAGATGGTGTGATAAAGGATGATCGCGATTGCAATCATGGGTCCGCAGACAAGTGGGACAACCGAGTGATAGAGAGAAAGGAATGGTGCTCTACTGATTTGTAAACTGTTGTGGATATTCCACTAGAACAATTCGTCACAACAAATCTAATAAAACACTGAAATCTATACTATTAAGTTTAATTTCCTTTAGATCTCTATAATATTTAGTTACTGATAAAATAGATAAAAAATAGAAAAATAGAGAATCGTAAAACACATTCACACCATCCACATATAAACAAAATATATAACCTGTGAAACCCAATACATGAGAAAAATTAGCTCGAAGGTGAAGTTGCTCTTCTATCTGGTAAAGAAATGATGCAAGTACAAAGAAAGAGACACTCTCTGTGGAGTTGACTTTGAATTGTGGCTTGTATGGATGCTACATAATCTCTCTCCCTTTGTTATGATCACAAAATACCACTCTCATATGTTCTTCTCAACTATGGAATAAGATACAATGCAAAAGAAGAACTCATTCTCCTCTTAGTGGCCCAATATTTAACATAGCTCGATATCCATCTAGGGATAGTTTTTTACTTAATCAACCCTTAATTGTGATAGGGTTTTGAACCTTATAGAATCTTCTTGAAACTACACACATGGCTAGCCCCATATGCATGAGTAATGGGGGTTGACATGGCATCCTCTAGTACCATGGTGGTCAACATGATAGGTTAACTTGTGAGAGGCATAAATTTTTCATACGAACTCCAATTGATGCGATTTGTTCACCATTGGAAAGGTCTCAATGTGTAGAATAACATCAAAATGGCCCCACTATATACAAACCTCAATTTTCCAAAAAATGTTGTTTGATGTCTCAAAATGGCCCTACAAGATTATTCCTCCAATTTTTCCACTCTGAAAGGATCGAGATAGATGGAAAACAATAGAATGATCCAATCTGGATCATCTGAACCTGCGGATGGATGCCCACATTCAACAAAATTTCTAAGTGTGAATAGTTTAGGATGGAGGTCATGGAAGTTAAATAAAGTGTTATGTGGGTTGAAAAAATTTGTAGTAATGTAATGTGTTAGGAACCCGTGGTGGTCTCTAAATCTTGTTTGTGTTTTTTAAAATTTTCTAAGTATGGAGGAAATCTAGGAATGAACTATATAAGGAGGAATACAAAATATTTGATCAAATCTTGTTGGTCAACAACTAGGATGAAGGGCACTCACCAAAATAACATATAAATCTATTAGGTTTTCAAAGTAAGGTAGCTACTTCAGTAGGGAAAATGGTTCACCAAGGTTTAGATTCAACAAAAGTTTCCCCATCTCTTGAGGGATTTTGACGCAATGGGAACCATTTATTTCTAAAGGGGGAGGAATGATATGATGGATATCATTGGCCACCCATCTCTGGATACCGATGGCCACCCACCTCATCCATTAACTCATCATACTTATCCATATTGGTCATTTTTGTTATGATTTCTGGGTCCTAAACTTTCGAGACTGTTTTGAGGCCTTAAATGATTTGTTTTTGGCCATTCAGAGGCCATGGGTAGCCATGGCATACATTGACTTGCCAAAAATTGTACTTCTCAGTTAGATATTTCTAATGAGACACTGTGATGATCCGTGTCTTCAAAAATGAAAGAAATCATAACAAAAATGAGATCATTTTTGTTATGATTTCTTTCATTTTTAGGCTATTGTGAGATCTGTTTTGTGAATGAGAGTAGTTGACATCTCTCTCTCTCTCTCTCTCTCTCTCTCTCTCTCTCTCTAGAGATAAGCTACCACCATTCTATCCAAATTGTGTTCTGCAGTATTCTGCTATTTTATTCATTGATAGAAGTTGGGTTTCACTCTATTATTGTGCCCCCTGCTACATTTCTGTGTGCATTTCACTTCTTTCACTATACAATTCAGATCAAGGGATGAGGAAATCCAATGGTGGTGTAAATCACTTTGGAAGATTCAATATCCTCTCAAATATAGAATCTTCATGTAGCTAGCCACTAAGAAAAAACCCTTATTTGGGAGGTATTGTAGAAAAGAAATAGGCACACGTTTGGTAGATGTCCACTTGGAAAGGAAATGGATAATTCATTTTCTATTCAGTTATGGTTACTCTAACAAGGTTTGAAAGGAAATGAATTGGTTGAAAGGGATGAAGGATGGTTGGCATGGTGAGTTAGTTTCATAATGATTTAAACCCTGGTAGATGATGATAGAATTAAAATATTTAAAAACTCTTCCATTGATAATAACATGGGGAATCTGGTTGGCTCAAAATGCAATTATTTTTTAGGATAGACTCATCCCTTCTTTTCAATGTGCTTCCCAAAGTAAAATTGTCTTTGAAGGGGGTTTCTAATATTCAGGTTTTTGGTGATTCCACACTTGTTTCCAATTGGATGATGGGATCATATAGGAAGAAAAATATTTTCTTGGACCCTATCTTTAAGGAAGTTTCGAGAATGAAATTAGTTTTTGACTCCATTTCCTTTGATTATGTTTACAAAGGGATTAATGTTGAAGTAGATTCTCTCTATAAATAATGTTTACAGCTAGAAGTTGGACTATGGTCTATGCTAGAATCCAAGGATGGACAAGTGGTTGAATATGTTGGACACACCTACCACACTTAGAGGGGGGGTGAATGAGTGTGGGGCTCTTTTTCCCAAAACTTCCCTCTTACACAAAACTCATTAGTTAGCATTCAAATTTTACTCATTACTCATTGCTGTGATGTATAACCAGTTAGATGTGAACACATATCGGCAACATATATCAACAATATATCATCAACAAGTCATCACCATAAGGAACACAAAGAACACAAGATGTATGTACAATTTGTCTTTTTATTGTGGACAACAATCCGGGGGTTTTCCAGCAACATCTAAATAGAGTAAAACTCTACAAGAGAACCCGCTCTATAATGCAAGACTCAGCTCACAACCTCAGCACCAACTGAGATGAGGCAACAATCCTCAACAGATATCAATCTATCAATAGGTACGCAACCTGTCAGTAGTGAATCCAACGTGTGCACGTGCCCTGGCTCACTACAGTGCACGTATGCACACTGTCAGTGTATACAACAACCTGCATATACCTTCTGATCTGTTAGGGTTTGTCCTTCAAGATCAAATCAGATTCTTTGCAATCAATATATCATTCTCTTATGTCTCTGACTCTCCAATCTAACCACCAGTTAGTCACAACACATCCAGGCTCTCCAATAGCTTGCTCATGCTCCACAACAAATCAATATGAATGTTATCTCAATCATGTATAAACAATTAGTATACCATAACAATCATGTCACCACTGAATCATAAGAGTACTGATCACTCCATCAACCAAATCATCCAAACTGAACCATATCATAGAATCCATACCAAGAATTCCCTAAGCATTCACAACACATCAAACAATAGTATCCATCAAGACAATAATGTAACCATACCAGTGTCTCAGTGATAGATCTGAGCCCATAGAATGCAGATCTGGAACCTGCCTCATCATCCAAGAGCTTGGCACCATCTCAAACACAAATCTCCATGATTTTATCCACTATACGCTCCCTCATACACAGTCAGCCCACATATACCTTCAATGCATACACACCCTATACACATACAACCCGCGTATGCCTCAGAAACTAGGGTTTCTGAAGCTCCTAGAATTTTGTCATGAAGGTCTCAGACATTTCCGAAACTTTGATGCGCCCATGAGATCCTCCTCTCGCTCTCTTCCTCAGAATATATATTCAATCATGCTCAAGAGATTCACACCAATAAGATGCTCTCACAAGAATCTCTCCATCAATACTCCGAAAGATATTCACAAGAAGCTCTCCATTGATCCACAAAAAGGATGATTTGCAAGATTCCATAGCTATCTTATTTATACTTTCACCCTCTAGGTCACTTAACCCATTTCTAGGTCACTTAACCTATTTTCCTTATTTTAGGGTTAACCACTTTCCATAAATAGAAAGTTCTCTAATATTTTATCATTTAAATATTCCTTCTTGATTTTGTCACTTCTTTATCATTAAAATAATCTTTCTTGATTTTGTCACTTCTCTTTATTATTTAAATAATCCACCTTGACTTTGTCATTTTACTTTGTCATTTAAATAATTATTTCTTCTTTTAGGTCACTTTGACTTCTTTGACCTTGGGGGCTTCAAGCCTTCATATGGGGGTCGTCCAACTTCATAAGGCCATAACTCTCAAACCGTGAGGAGTTATGTGACATTCCACATACCATTGGAAATGGCATGACAAGCACTATCCATCTAGGATAGTTTCACCAACAAATTCATTGATCTTCATCTCATTATTCCACATACAAGCATGGGTCCTCCAACCATTCTTCTAGGATAACTCAATCCGCAAAGCGTCTTCCTGTGAGGCATTTCATCATAAGGGGACCACTTTGGATTTAATCCATTTCTGCACATTATTAATCATGATAAGACAATAATGAGTCATATTTTCATCAAACAAACTATGCATCATCATGTATCATTGACAACTCATTGATCCATCTTCATCTATGCATCATATCAACGATCCATCTTTATCAATTGGTTTCCACTTTGAAATCTATCATTCTCATCAAGGACAATACATATACTTTGTTCATCAATCATTAATCAATAAATCCTTTGACATCAAGACTATCACTTGACATCAATCAATCAAACTATTGGCATCAATGACAACATGATCCAAAAGAATACACTCTTTCAGTTTTGGACTAGTCAACCTTTGGTTCCTTCATCTTACATAACTGAATTACTTCATATGGATTTTTAGTTGTATGGAAATTTTAATGTAGGTTTTTTTATATTTGTTTAGATTGAAGTTTGATAGGGCCTCCCGGTTTTGTTTTTGGGATCATTCTTGATGGATCACCAAAATAGTTAACGTGTATTTTTTGTCAAATTATAGATGTATGGTTAATAGATATTGCATGGTTGTGTTGGAACTTACAGATCTATTGTGAGACCCTCTCATAGATTCTAGTTAGGGCATATTATGTTTTACTTGACATAAGATCAATCCTATGGATGATCTTAGAATGTGAAATACATATACGTAATCTATTTTATCTTAATTTTTTGGAATGGAAACTATGATTTTTTCCTAGGAAAAATAAGTTATTTAATTTTAATGACTACAATGGCTTTTTTTATTATTAAAAAAGTGATTGATAATTTTAGGGACATGATATGTTTCTCTCTCTCTCTGAGAGTGTGTAGATAGATATATATTATTAAATTGTCCATGATATTGAATGGTTATATGAGATGAACAAATTTACATTCTATATACTATTTTCCAAATATATTAAAATAAGACATTACAATAACTAGAGCTAGTTGTGTAATGGCATGGCTCATATCATGGACTTGGTATAGTCAACTGGATTTTGATCTCATTCGCTCCGCATCAAGGGATACTGCCTCGTTGACTCTACTCTCAACCATTAATTTATTTCCCACATAATTTTCTCAATCAATCATGTTGTACCTCTCATTATATCTTCATGAAATGCTGATTCTTAGTCTCTAATATGCAAATTCGACCTTTCCTTGATTTTCTAATATGTTGCACAATGTAGGAGAAAGTGTTGTCCAATTTATACCTCCCTATTTTTACATACTCGACATATTCTTTCCTCCCATGAGTCCTTTGATTGCTCCCATCTCCCTATTTCACATATGAACTTGTTTGAATTGATTCTCAGTTGAGCTATTACCTATGTTTCACACCATGGGATGCTAAGCTTCAAGTAATATTGCACTTCGATCTCCTCTTGTCTTTTGAAGCTATCTATGTACTATTGTTATTTTCTTTTGGTGCATTTTCTCCATTACCTATTTGTGTACCATTCTAGTACATGACTTTTCAAATCCTTGATATCCATTGGGTACCTTTCTTATTCTATATCTCATTATTCAAACTATTTTTTTGAACTATTGATTAAATGTGTTGTTCCTTTTTAGCTTATATTGGTTGATTTTGGTTGGACTCTTGTTGTAATTTATGTTTGTATAAAATAATTTTTCTTTGTACTTCTAACTCTATTGGGCATAGTCATGTTTTAGCTAGGAGTATCTCATAAGGGGTGTTGTTTTTAACTTTTAGACGATTTGTGATCAAGTGTTTTTGCACTTACTAACCCTAGTTCCCTCTGTTTTTGGAAATACTCGATCTCCACACTTCATGTCCATAAAAGAGCATTGGAGTTATGAGCCTTTAAAAGAAGAAGCACAATACAACAATTACTAGTTCCAAACCTTTGTTGTTCTACATTTATTTTGTAGTAAGAGGAATGATTTCCAACCTCCTTATGATCTTTTATTCATTCATACATCCATGTCTTATTAGTCCCCGCCGAAGGCTTGAGACTATATCAATCATTTTTGTGTTGACTGCAATTTTGTTTTTGCGTTGCCCATTTTTTTTTTTCTTTTTTCCATAGTTTAACTTTATTGCGAGTGATTCAATTTTTTTCCTATCTTCTTATTGGTCCTTCAAAAAAAGATCTTATTGTCAGAGCGACAATAATGTAACATCCCGCTCTGGCGCACTGACAAAACTTATTCTTTGGGGACACTTGCTCGCAAGTGATCTGGATTTTTATGATGATGAACCACT
>ML801858.1:189671-203301 GCA_009831015.1 Picea engelmannii
ATGGGCAGACAGAACGTACGAACCAAACCTTGGAAGACATGTTGCGCATGTACGTGATGGACCAACAAAAGCGTTGGGAGGAATTCTTACCTCTCGTAGAGTTCGCTTACAACAACAGTTACCAGAGCACCATTAAGATGGCGTATTTTGAGTTTCTTTATGGGCGGCCGTTTAACTTTATTTTTGCGTTGCCCATTTTTTTTTTTCTTTTTTCCATAGTTTAACTTTATTGCGAGTGATTCAATTTTTTTCCTATCTTCTTATTGGTCCTTCAAAAAAAGATCTTATTGTCGGAGCGACAATAAGAATTTAATTTGCAATTTAATTATGAAAATTTTCAAAAGCAAGTTAAGTCAGTCAAGGGCTAGTATAGAAAGTGTGTAGGCCAAAAACAACCAAAGGTGAATAGAAAAAAAAGGCGTGTTGCTTTGAGGTTGTATTGTTCACTTTGTCTTTGGGTTACAAAATGTGTTTATCTACCATGTGTTATGTTATAGTTCAGAAAGACGAAGCTCTTGTCAATTTTCAAGTGTTGGGACTCATGAGTTGTAGGAATTGTGGTGTTGCAAATCTATGTCAGAGGGTAAGAAATCTTATGCATTGCATGCTACATGCCAAGGAATATCAAAAACTGATTCTTATTTTTCATTTTCATAATTAAGTTAAGTTGATTGAGGGATATTTTCAGAAACTGCATAGGTTAGAAACAATCAAAGTTAAACATAAACAAAAAGGTGTGTTGTTCTGAGCTTGTATTGTACTTTTTATTTTGCAGTTGCTTGATTCTATGGAGATAGCCTAAAGTAGTGGACAAATTTTCCCGTGAGTTATGTTTATAAAGTATCTGCAATAATTGTTGAAGAAGCCTAAGGTGTCCATCTCTTACCTTGCCTTTGACCAATTGTTTGCGATATTGATTTATGTTTTTTGGACGGATTCAATTAGTTTGTGTGCTTGTTGTTTAATAGTGTATGCTTTATGCATACTGCATATGTTGTGTTTTATTGGAGTTTGCTCTGGTGTTTTATTTAAACCCTTTTTTCATTCATCATATGAAAAGACGTATGTGTTCATAGTGCTTTTTCATTTTCATTTACATTTGAAGATGCAGATAGCTGAATTTTCGAAAGATGCATCTTAATGTTAGGAATTTGATGCAATTCATGAAAGAAATATGATCCTAGTTCATATTGATATGATTGCACTACATCTATAGATTTGTTGTCTACACAAACCAAGAAATGATTTATTTGATCCATTCCCCAATTCAATGGAAGAGTAATGAAAAAGGGGGACATGGAATGCATCAAACAAACAATGTGCAATAGTATGTGAAAAAATGCATCCAATCTAAAAAGATGATTTCTTTGTAGCAAATGGTCAATACTGCGATGTGCAATGTGTTGTTGTTGCTTACGTGTAGAGACTTTTGATTTGTCAATTTGTCTTCATTACACATAGTTATATCTTTTGTGATTTGTACAGGTTTTTTCCTAGCACAATGAACATTTGGTCTATTTTCAATTCATGTGCGGAGAATCGACACCCATTCTTCAACATCCCTGCATTGCAGTGCTTTCACATGTTGGCACTTGCAATAGTTATGCACCATGGATTTTGGAAATCCATGTGTTTTCCATAGTGGCTGGGTCATTTATGGTAGGTTGAGTTGCTTAGGTTTACGAGGAGAGGGTAGGGATTTAGAAGTAGTGCAGAGAAAATGTCCTGCTTTTCCATGGGCTGACTAATGGTTTCTATTTATGATTGGCCATAATTCGGAGGTAATTCATGTGTATGGAAAGGAAATTTTAGTAAATACATGCCATCCATTTTTCCTTGAAGCAATTGGAGTTAAGTAATGTATTTATGTTTGAAAAATTTCCTAGTCAAAAGCCTTTTGTATGAGTGATTTTTTTTTCAGGTTGTCCAGAGGCTTTTGCTATGAACATATGTTGGCACTCGATGCAGTTATGTCTTCTACACCTCTGCTCTCCGCAAAGACATATTGCTAGTGCAACCAACACTTTTTTATTTTAAATACTTGTGTGGTGAATTTATACCATTTATCGTCATGCACTTGCACATCTCCGCAGTTCCAATAGTTGGGCACCATGAATCGAAGAAATTCACCTTGGTGGTGTATTGATATTTGGAAAATCTCCTAGTTAAAAATCCTTTTTGACAAGGGAATTTTTTTCAGGTTGTCGGAAGGATTTTGCTATGAACATATGTCAGCACTTGGTGTAGTTATGTGTTGCGCACCTCCGCACCTCGTAGAGGTATATGGCTATCACAATAAACACTTGTGTAGGTTTAATGCTTGTGCGAAAAATTTATGTCAGTGATCATCGTGCAGTGCCACACCTCCACATTGCGAATTGTAATAAGCGATGTAATTTGCATGATATCCCAGTGATATGTAACATATTGATTTGGTCATATTTACAAGGAAAGGGCAACGATTTAGAGCTACTACTAAGGATGTCACATTTTTATAGGGGCTAGATAGTGCCTTCTATTTATAATTATGTGCATTGTGAAGGTTATTCATGTGGGGAAATGACATTTTAGTAAACACGTGTCATCCATGGGGGCTTAAAGCAATTTGTGTTGTGCTATATTTATCTTTCAGAAATTTGTTGGTCAAATGCCTTTTTTACTTTAGCTACTTTTCAGGTTGTGCAGAGGTTTTTGCTACAACCGTATCTTCAGAGTCTGCATAGTTGTTTGTTGCATGCGTCTGCACCGATCACAACTATGTAGTGGATATAGGAAATGCTTGGTCTATTTTCGAGCGTTTTGCAGAGGATCCATGGCGTTGATGCTCACAAGCTATTGTGCATCTGGAAGTCCGCATTTTCAATAGTTCTGCACTTGGTTGTGACAAGCTAGGTAATTTAGAGGAAGGGAGAGTCATTTACGACACACTGATTTTCGTGGATTTAGGAGGAAAGGCAAGGGATTTAGAACTGATGCAAAGTAAGTGTCCTGATTTTCTATGGATTGGGTAGTAGTTTCTATTTGCGGTTACCTATGTTTCGAAGGTTGTTCATGTGTATGGAAAAGACACCTCAGTAAATATGCATCATGCACTTGGCCTTAAAGCAATTCGAGATGATTTATTTATGTTTCAAAAATTTCGTAGTGGAATGCCTTTATACTTATCGCTTTTCCAGGTTGTGCGAAGGATTTTGATGTTGCAATATTGCGATGCTCTTCACAAGCATGTGCTTCCCAAAGCGAGCGCTTAGTCTATTTTCAATCCTTGTGCAGAGAATCCACACTCTCAACCCTTGCATTGAGAATTCATATTACATATGGTATGACATTGGCGTGCTTGGATGCCTTGACACTTCTGTGGTCGACACAACTATATTATCTGCACTTCCGCATAGGTGTATGGCTGACAAAGCCGACAATTGGTCTATTTAAGGTGGTCTATTTTCAAGTCTTGTGCGGAGAACTGACATGGGTCATCCTTCTGCATTGTTTCACTTCCACACCTTTGGATTTCCAATAGTTCTGCATCATTGATTGTGACAAGTGATGTAATTTTCACAATAGGTCACTGATTTATGGTACATTGATTTGTTTCGATTACAAGGAAATGACATACATCTAGAAACAGTGCAAAGCAAATGTGCTTCTTATCTGTGGACTGCTCGATGGTTTTTGTTTATGATTACATCTATTTGAAAGGTAGCCGAGATATGTGGAAAATACATTTTAGCAGATTCACATTGTGTTCTTGGCATTGGGGAAATCTCAATGCTGTGATCTATTTATTTTTGGAAAATTTCCTAATCAAAAGTGTTTTTACTTAGCCATTTTTGAGGTTGGATGGAAGGTTTTTCTATGGCCATATCTCCTCCCTCCGCACTGCTATGCCTTTCACACAATCAACACTTGGTCTATTTTCAACAAATGTGCGAAGAATTCATAGCATCCGACCTTCTGCACTCAGGAATTGCGTCAACAATAGTTATTGGAGATGTTGAAAGTATTCATGTAGTATCTTGGTTTTATCCAATGGTTTTCCATATTAATTTATGTATTTGACAAATGCACACAACTAGTTTCTTTGCTTGTTTTTATTATGCCTCGCGTCGATGGACATAGTTGAATCCAATACATAGAAAGTCTACTAATCTTGACATTAGACATCACAATTTCTATGTGTTCCAAAACAATCCATTGTAATTGCTTGATAGTGTGTGGTTCATGCATTGTACAGTTACTTTGTTTCATTGAAATTCACATTTACATTCGTGTAATGTTTAAGTAAACTAGTTTTCCTTTTTTGATTGTATTGCTTGATCAAATTGTGGGATAAAATATCTTTTGGGTGTAATATATATGCCAAAGAAAATTAGTGGCTGCTTATTATTTTTCTTTTTTAGGGGTAGGTTAAATTGGTCAAGGACTATTTCATAAACTATATAGATCAAAGAGAATCAAGGTTAAATAAAAACAAAAATAAGGTATGCTACTTTGAGATTGTATTTATCATTTTATGTTTTCAGTTGCTCACTGCTTTAGACATAGCTTAAGCATTATCTGAATGACATAAACTAAAACATGAGAGATACAATAGATGTTGAAAACTATGAAAGCAAGTAGCAATGCATTATGCATGGCATTATTGACCATGTGCTTCATATAAATGATCTTTTTAGATTGGATGCATTTTCATATAGTCATAGGGATTGTTTGTTTGATGCATTGCATGCCCTGTTGGATTTCTGCTACTCTTCCATTGAATTGCGAAATGGATTAATAGATCATTTTTTGGTCTATTTGGACAATGGAGATAAAGAGACATTGGAATCATATGAGCTTGAGCTAGGATTCAATTTTTTGTACGAATTTCATGGGATTCATGACATTAACATATATCTGTCTAAAATGCAGTTGTCTACATCTTCAAATGTAGATGAAAATGAGAGAGGGCTAAGGGGAGATACATTTTTCATAGGATGGTTAGAAAAATGGTTAAATATATCGATTGTGGTTTGGTCACTAACAAGAAAAACAAAGTATTTTCATTTCAACAGAAATGAAAATGCATATCCATATTGCATCTTGTTTCATGATGCAAATCCCGTTAGCGACCACTATGAACAATTGTTGTACAAAAAAATAGCTAGATGCAATCTTGAACAAATTAATACTTGTCATCGTTGTGCAAAAACCTTGAATACTATTGGAAATCTAATATGGATAAGATGCATTCTTATGGATTGATAAAAGAAATACATGTATCTAGGTTTCGTGATAGTTTGTTCAGAGAATTTGCTATTTGATATCCACATACTTCGATATACAATCCTTGAGAATTTACATTGTCCAATCCTTTTGCAATGCAATGAAAAGTGGTGAACATAATGCATTTCATTTATTGCACAAATACAACAACTATTGCAAATTGGAAAGAGTATCTTGTAAATATGGAAATGCCATATGAAAAAGGAAAGATAGAGGGTGGTGCATTCTGTTTGCAATGGATATCATTCAATTTCAATGTAAATATACAAGTGTGGTCCCTCCATGGAAACAATATTGACAACTTGTATTTTGCTAACTCGAACCGTGATAAAAAAAATTGATTTTTTTTTTTATATTTAAAACACATATTGTTCATGTTCACTATGAGCCATTGCTAAGGGAGAAGTATAGTGAAATATGCAATCAACATTGTCACCAACGGACACTGGGTGCATTGTATACATGTGGAAACAAGTGCAATAGAGATACAATACTGACATTGAGAAAAACTATGCATGACAATGTATTGGTTCCTGAACATGTATTGGGAAGACACCAAGATAGATAAAATGCACATTGTGAGGATAAAATTACATTAGCAAATAGCAGTGCAACAACTGAAATGGGTTGTCATAAAGCAAAGAGAGTTGCAATTGAGAATAATAGACTTAGTTACTATAGACTAAAAAATATGTTACATGAAAAAAACAAATACAATTGCGAGTTCCCCGCCCAACATGGGGTGAAAAGGCACGTACATGGACAAGATGGAAATTCAATAAATGAAAAAATGTGTGGTAGTAAAAGAGCAAGAGTGACATATACAAAATTAGAACAAATACATTCCAACACCAAAACTGGACATAAAAGAAAAATGGATGTTCATGTAGTGAGCATATCAATCTAAAAAAGAAGCAAGCACGTCGACTCTATGTGAAATACATCCAAGACACACCTAGGAATGAATGTCCAATTTGTGAACAGTTGCATTTTTCAAATAACATTAAATGCTTGAATGGAGAATTGAAGAAATAATATCTGAGCTTGACTGCATGTGACAAAACAATCTCTTCTAAGAAGATATGTATTAAATACAAAATAACACTTGAAAATGGGAAGTTTCCATGGTTTACAACACCCAATGAGATAAGATGCAACATGCCATTACCAATTTCAAGCACACTCTTAGAACTTGAGGAGATACTTATATCACTTAGAATTGCATTTGCAAAAATTAGAAAATGGGGCTACAAACGATCGCAGATGGGCTTGACAAGATCCATCATCAACATCCTTGTTCATATGGATATTGTCCAAAAAACATTGCCACAATCCATGGATGAAACAATGATAATTGCATTTTCATTGAAAAGACGATTTCAATACAAAAATTCATATTAGAATGGAATGGTATGTGTAAACATTGTCATGAAAGCATTAAAATAATTATGTTCAAGATATTTATACAATATTGGAAACATCACTAGAAACAAAGAATGGACTCATGTTCTCCAACAAGATAGTAAAAAATGCATAGAAAACACAAATTTTGATTATAAGAGTGATATGGAGGTAGAATCAAATAATAAGAGACCTAGTGAAATGTTGGTACATTGTTTAATAGATTCGTAATGCATCCATGATTTGCAAGACAAGATCACTGAAGTTGCACTTGCGGAAGGACAACATCCACTTGGAATATTCATGGAAAAATATGCAGAAGAGATGAAATTTCCAAACCTGTTCTATGGGAATCCACATGATGATGACATTGTAAAAATATTTAGTTATAAAAAAATAGTGAAATAAGAATTTCTACGTGCTAGCGACGATTTCTCATATGGCACAATTTTTTTTTCATCAAAATAGTGCAAACAATAATTGACAAAGTGCTTTCCTGCATGTGGATACAAATAAGAAAGGGACATGTTATCACATGATTTGTACAAGATCCCCAAATATTGTGTATAATTATAGAAGAAACTACCACTATCACCTAAATAGAATCTTCCCTCGTTTTAGTGATGGAAGAGGTCCACCACAAGGGAGGCTTCCCCGGTGACCTCAAGGGATTGAATAAAAAGAATTAGCCAAGCCTATCACCCCCTACCTTGATCACCTATTAGTGAGGTCTAGGTATAGGAGGGAAATGAGAAGTTGCAGAGTAATTGTTGTACCCGTACAAGACAATAAACAATTTGTAGCATATATTGACAATTACCAAGATAGAGCATGCAATAATGACCTCTTTAGACAAGTAGAATTTCCATGGATGTTGCAAATTACAACAATAAATAATTATATGACAACAATGAAATATTTGAAACAACACCAAGAAATAATGCTCAGAAACATAACAATTGATAATGAAAAGTAAGCATTAAACCAATAGATTATTATCCAATTGCTAGAGATGGTTTCTGAACAAGTTAAGGCACTTTTAGATAGGTGTATGCAAAAATGTAATGTAATTTTCATTGGATGTAGCAAAATTTTATAACAACAACAAGAAATATTCAAATTTTTCTAAAGTTAGGGTTAGTAAAGTTAATATGATGTTTGAGATATTGAGAAGAGTGATTTTAACAATTACTGTATCCACAATAACACTCCTATATCAGTGTCATTGTCTTCTGGGGCCTATGGAGTCTCAAATGCATTAAAATTCAATATTGATCTATATGAAACCAAAGGGGTAGAGTTTAAACCCTAAGGTGAAAGCATGTTTGGGCCTTAGGCTTTAGACTTTGAAGAAGGTACCTAGGGTGCAAGCATGTTTGGGCCCTAGGTGTCGTTTTTCCCTTCTTTTGGTTTCACTTAGGTGAAGGATCAAGGTCTAGCGTTAAAACTCGAAAGTGCAAGCACTTTTGGGCCTTAGGATTTTAAACCTAGCAAGGATACTTCACAAACTTGGACAAATAAAACTTTGTGAGGAAGATAACCACTTATGTATTTCTTAAGGTTTTAATAGAACAAGAATACTTGCAACAAGATAAAAATTTAATCATTAACATTAGCAAGACAAGATGAAATTTCAAAAAAATACTTACTTCATCCAAGTACCAAGAGCATTCAAACCCTAATTGCATAAATTATCCATCCAATAGAGAAAGGCATCCACATTGAGCCTCCTTCAAGCATAATGCATGAGAGAAAATGTAATGATCCCAAGCCATTATGCAAGGATCATCACGGTTTTGGTGTCTTTTTAAAACTTTTTTTCTGGTTGTGGTATTTCGTCAAACAATTTGCTGATCTATTTGTTTAGATGTGTTTATATGTGTGTATGCAGAAAATAACATAAAGAGATAACCATGGAACATACTTCAACCATATGCAATAAGATAGACAAGACAAAACATCTCAAATCTTCTTTATTCATAAAATAGAGAAACCTGCTACAATGAAGATGTCGATCTGGAATGCTCAATAGATGGCCAAGAAGATAGACAATAGATAAGAGCTGCTACAAAATGCTACTGCGAATACAAAAGATGCCTCCAAAGGCTGAATAAGAAATGAAGATCAATACAAGAAGATTTGAATGCTAAACTCTCCAGGTGAAGAATGCCACATTCCAATAGAAGGCTGAAACCCTCAATAACTCGGCCCTACTGCCAAAAGTGTCCAATCACCCTAAGAAATATTCCAACTGATAGATCGGGTGATGGTAAGAACAACCCAGGTGTCTGAATCTCCAAGATCCCTCTCAATCTCTATAGATCTGAAATCCTCCATTGAATGGTGCGCCCCACTGGATGACTAAAGCCCTAGATAATTCAGCCATGCTGAAGGAGGCCTTCAAATGCTCTGAAACTCTCTAGAAATATAGATCGGGACACCTCAAGTCACTAGGTGAAGTCTCAGGGTCAAATACGAAGTGTAATCCCTCCAAACGGACTAGATCTGGATCTCAAAAATGCCCTCCTTCTCTTCAATTCGCCCCACTGCTCAAGAAATAATCTGAGCCATAAAACTATCTCAGAAAGCACTAGATCTTATGTCCAAGGTCCTGTAATGAAAACCTAAGTGATAGAATCCTCAACGGCCCTACCAATCTCCTACAGAGAATCTCTCTCCAAAGATGGTGCGCCCCCCTTGCTGGAAACCCCCAATGGTGCGCCCTCTTCCTCTTCCTGTGTCTGTGGCTGTGTAGAACCTCCTACACTGATGTAGATATAACTAGAATGGTGTGGGAGAGTATTGCATCTCCGAGACCAAGCTTGGGACAAGCTAGATGGAATATTTCACCACTGAATCATCCTCTAGGGTTTGTTAAGTCAAAACCCTCAAAACCCCCAAGAGATGGGCTCACTAGCTAAAGCCAGATATCAAACTGATAAACATACCTGAATCCTGAGAAGAGGCCCTTGCCTTTCCTTTATACTTTTTGTCTCACCTTGTCCCTCCAAAGTAAATTTCATTTTATTAATATTTAATTAATTAATAAAATCACTTTAATTAATTAATTAACCTTTTTACCTTTGAAAAGCTCCTTATCTCTCCTTATGGCTTCCCTGGCCACTAAAAATCACTTCTAGCCATCCCATCCTGTAGTGTTTCTCCTTACGATTCCAATGATCTATTACACTGAGAGGTTCCTCCAAGTAATGTGCCCAAAATGACCTCTTCAGTGAATTCCATTGACTTATAGCTCAAAATAGTCGAAATCATGGAAATCGTCAGAATGCAACAAAACCAAAGCCAACCTGTGCGGAATGGATCATAATGATGGAATATGATCATCGATATAGGTTGGACCCCACAATGCCTCTCAAATACCCCTGTACTTGCAATAACATCCATCTAGCTACTATGGTCATCATAAATCTTTGCACTGTGATGATGTCCCAAAGTGGTGACATTATAGTCCTCCCTGCTAGAAATTGCTTGTCCTCAAGAAATAACCAAACCATCTCAAATTAAATACCAGGATCCCATGTCCATCTGTGGGATACATAGTAGAACCCATCCAAAGACAAAAAATAGTACACTTCACCCCCTGGATCCCATATCAGGAAATGAACTGCAATACTCTGCGAAGCATAGTCCTGAAAGATATCAATCCTGTGAACCTCCTTCACATGACACATGGCCTTACCTCGAAATGAGTCCATCCTCCAAATATCTACCAATATCCACACGACCTCCATCAAATGCTCATGATGATGCTAGCATGATGTTCTTCTAGACCTCCATAAGACTCCCTCACACTCTGTGCTCCCCTCAACATTGAAGCTAAATGGAAAGTTAGAACAACTTTCCCTTGCAAAGGTCCACTCTCTCCTATGTATCAGTGATATGCTCAACCCTGCAATCCCTGGGTCCCATGATAACCTCTATCGAATATCACCATGTTGACACTGCACTACTCTGACCATGACTGTCTGCCCCCTACATACATCCTGAATCCTCCTCTCCTGGATCCTCAATCTGAAACACCTGTGACCACCGAACCTGTTGTCTAGAAAATTTATCTGTAAAGGTATCTCTGTAGAAGAAGTACCTATCCAAACATCTCCATGCCCTATCATGATGATCACGCATATGGAAGGGTCTTGCCCCATAGGACAAGTACCTGCAGACCCACTCCAAACCAAACCAAGGTGGAGTGTGTGGCTCTCTGGTGCAACCTGTGTCAACATGAGTATCGTGCTAACAAAATGGACTCCTGGGTCCCATAGAAAGCTTGGAAATTTATCACTTCCAATATCCTCTAACTGCTCTTGTGTGAAGCTAATCACTGTCAGAATCCATCTGTGCTCATCTATCGTCACCTGGTCTATGATGCTCACCATCACGCACCAAGTCTCAACTGTCTGTCTAACATGGTCCACCTTTGACCTGTTGTATGTCGTAAAAGTACTCCTGTCATGAAGTCTCAGCCTACTCACTCTCCATTCCCTCAGCCACGGCCTATACCTCCTCATGCTGTTGTCTATGATAAAAGTGTCAGGACGAGCTAATAGAAACCTCTGCAGCTGACTGTAGGACTGAAAGGCATCACATGCTTTGGTCAATCCCAAGGATTCGACCAAAAGCTCATCCATCGATATCCATGATAACTTCTCGCTTGTAGTCATCACTAAACCCCAATCATCAGGTACAATCAGAAGCAACTCCTCCAACTACTGGTAAACCACTCTCCATCTCCCCTCACCCAGGAAACTGTTGAAATGGTGAAGCTGATCTCTCATAACTAGGTGTTGTTGCAAAGGAGTGACATCTGCATGTTCCCCTAGGTGTGTCTCCTCCCTGCAAGGCACTACACCCCTCTGAATGCCACCATACATCTCGACATGACTCTGTGAACTATCCCTCATCATCGTATGCTATGGCATACTCATGTCATCTCCTGCAGACTCATGTTGTATCATCGATCCTAGGCATGCTGTTGGATCAACCTCTACGTGGAGGTCAACTACTCCCAAGACACAAATAGAAGTGTCCCCCATCAACTGGTGCTCCTCTGCTAGATCATCAACATCCTCTGTCAACGTGACTGAATGATACATCTGAGTCTTCACTAAGACAGATGAAGTAGATCTCTGACGAATCTCCTCAAGAGACCCATCTGATCTAGACTCTAATTCTTAAAGGGTGGTCTGTGTGCCTCTCAAGAATCCTCGAGTGCTCTCCAACTCCTGAGTGAGTCAGTCCATCTCCAACTCCTGCTCCCTCAGAGCCTCATGATACATCTCACCAACCCTCAGTAGATAATCCATGTCTATCAACAACTGCTGGTAGTCAGTCCTCATCACAGATACTCTCTCCCTGAGAGTATGAAAATCATCCATGGCAATCCCCTCATATAAACTACCATGTGCCACTGATGCTCTCCAACAGTAATCTGCCATCACTGTATGCTTGTCATCAATCCGTCTAATGGCTGCCATGATCATAGCCTCACTAATGCTCAACTGTGCTGCTAAGTGGTGTGACTCCTGATCATGGTCATGCTGAGGTGACATCTCAGACCCCTCACTACTAGTGTCAGTCCTGCTAGCATCATCTCTGGAATCCCCAACAACACCCTCTGCATAGGATGACGTGCTAAACTATCCACTGTCTACTATGTTGTTGGGTACTCCTGTATACCACTACATCCCATCACTAGATGCTATCATCCCTCTAAATCACATTGTATCATGTATGAGCAGCCGTATCCTCCTGTGCACTCAACCTGCTACTATCGTCTGCACCTAGATCCCATAGAGATGTATCTAGACCTGTGCTATGGTCATCCTGTCTGCTAAGAAGTGCATCCTCATCAATGCAATCTGATCCTGGAAGTAAGTGCTCCATCCACCTGTCAGCCTCTGCAATCTTCACAATCACTGGAGTCTCCAATAGTTGTGACTCCATATCCTCTGGTTGACTTGTATGTGTGAGGTCTGTTGACCACCTATTCAGCACAGGGGTCAACTCATGTATCATGAAGATTATCTATGTCGAAGACAAAGATGGTTCTACTGGGTATCATATACCCCAGCACTTAAATTTTTGTAAATGGGAGTTCCGCACCCCTGCGTGGGTACATAATGTAATAATGTCTGCATGGGTCATAGTTAGGTCAGGTACCTTGGATGTTGACATCAGGGGAGTTCCTTTCATCGAGGGTTTTTTATCCTCAGGAGGTTAATGTGGCCTAACCAGCCGGGTTAAACTCCCTTGAGTTTTTCCCTCCACAGGCTTCCTCCAAAGTGGTGGAAGGCGCTTTGATGGTCTCATTCATTGAGTAACCTTTTAGGATTATTGTAAATGACCATGCCAGGCAGTGTCTGAAGTTTCGCGGAATTCTGTCGAGTCTAGAGTAGTTTTTTTTAATTAATTAAATTATTTAAAATTTAATTAATTAATTATTTTTGGAGCTAAATGTTGTAAAAACTTCATCCTTGGGAGAAAGATAGGGGTATTTGTGCTCAAAATGAATGGAATAACACTCCCTACACCCATGGACCAAGTTTCAGCTCATTCAGACTAAGTTAACATGGTCTTAGTCCACTCAGAGTCAGTTTAGGGCAAAACAACAATTTTAATTGCTAAGATGATATTATTAGAATATCATAAAAACATTGTATTTTTGAGTTAGTGAGTGGATGTTAAGGTGACAATGAGCAAGTTATACCCTCCTAACCTACCCAAACCCATCCTAACCTTTTCCCAACTTAATTGAACCTATTAATTCACTTTTTGACCATCTTTTCCCTTGCCCTAAGGGAGAATTCGACCCATTGACTAACAAACCCCTTGTTTCACTCCTCGAAACAAGAAAAGAGGCATCCACACATGTGGAGCGCCCCCCTAGGCTTACCAAAACCCTAAACTACCAAAACCCTAACCTTTTACCTAACTAAACTCACTC
>ML801858.1:237095-263985 GCA_009831015.1 Picea engelmannii
GGGGGGGGGGATCTGTAGATGGATATTGTTATTTCAAGAATTTGATTTTGAAGTGATAGTCAAACCAGGGAAGATGAATGTAGGACCTAATCACCTGTCAAGGGTAACTAATGGAGAGGAACCTACTAACTTGGAAGACAACTTCCTTGATGCACAACTATTTTCAGTACAAGTATCTGATGAATACTTTGTTGATATTATTGAATACTTAAGCACATGGATTGTGCAACAAGAGTTTAGCACTGCGCAGAAAAAAATTCTGGTAGTCAAAATTGCAGACTATCAACTTATTGCAAGACACTTATACAATATGGGCGCATACAACATTTTGAGAAGGTGTGTATTAGAGCATGAAAGACCTAAAATTTTGGCAAAATCTCATGAAGGTATAGTTGGAGGAAACTATGCAAGAAAAGATATCACACAGAAGGTCTTGCGCACATGATTATGGTGGCCAACAGTCCATAGAGATGCCGAGGAATATTTCCAGAAATGTGATGTCTGTCAAAGGGTTGGAAAACCCAACAGAAGGGATGAGATGCCCCTAAGACCACAAGTAACTTTGCAAGTATTTGACAAATGGGAAATACACTTTGTTGGACCAATCAATCCACCCAAAAAAATGCCAGGAGATAGATATATCATTACTACGACTGAATACTTAACAAGATGGACAAAAGCAGTACCAGTCAAAGACTGTAGTGCAGAGACAACAAGACACTTTTTGTTTGAGCAAGTGATCACCAGATTTGGGTGTCCAATAATTTTGATGAGTGACCAAGGTACTCACTTTATCAACAATATTATCAGGGATATGACTGAGGAGTTTGGAGTCTATCACCATAAGAGTACACCATACCATACTTAGGCAAATGGAACAGTAGAAGCCTTGAATAAGATCTTGGAGAATGATTTGACTAAGATCTATAATTTCAACAGGGATAATTGGGACTTGAAAATACCAACATTTTATGGGCATACAAGACTACATGTAAGAAGTTGATAGCACATACACCATTCATATTGGTGTATGGGAAGGAAGTAAGGGTACCATTGGAATTTATGGTACCCAGTCTACGCGTAGCAAAAATCACCAACATGAAAGAAAGAGACGCAGTAAAGGAAAGGTTAAATCAACTAATGGAGATAGAAGAGTACATGATTTTGGTAGGATTTCACCAGGAAGTACAGAAAGAAAGAGACAAAGCTTGGCATGACAAACGTAATAAGAGGAAGAGTTTCAAGGAAGGAGACCTAGTCCTACTCTATGACAGTAAATTTTTCCAACATCTTGGTAAATTTTGAATGCATTGGCTAGGGCCATATGAAGTAAAGACTGTCATAGATGGGGTATATGTGCAACTAAAAGATTTGGCAGGAACATAATTGAAAAGAATGATCAATGGTAGTCGACTGAAACTGTACAGGGACAATCAACCTCCTAACGCTTAAAAGTTACATCGCATTTAGAAAGCCATGTATATAGTGTACTACATTAGATATTAGGACCGAAAAATGATAAAAATAAATACAAAAATAGAAAAGAAAGAAAATACAAAAGTACTGGGAAATATTGGGCGCAGAGATAATGAACTCAACATGAAGAAAAAAAAAAAATTCTGCGTGCAGCATATGGGTGATAGAAAGAAAAACATCGTGCACTAAGGAAAATTTACAACAGAAATGCACGATGCACTCAAAAAGTTTAGCACACCGGAAATGGGGCTAACGATTAGAAAAGTGAAAAACAATCGTTAGGGAAAAAAGATGTGAATTAGGGAATTTATGGAATTAAATGAAGCATACTCGACAAGCTTCAACGAATTAATCACAACCAGAGAAGCCTCTCTGAGAAGATTCATGACATTCATGGAACTCTCTATATAAAGGGGAAACACGAGCCAACCAAGATTTATTGTGAAATTGAAAAGTCACAGAGCTAGAGAGCACGCATACAACAGATAAACATGTGAGTGTAGAGAGCGAACCAATCAAAGTTTATTCGCCAAAGCATGAAGTACCCACTATGTCACCACCAAATATTGACGCACCGAGCCAAACCGTAAGGAAAACTAGAAGCAATCTCATGACACCACATGAAACCGCAGAGGCAAAGCAGGAAATGGCATAGAGAGAGGGAATTGTCGATGTCGACGCAATTCACTCCCCACGGTTCAAACCTATGAGTGCCACACTAGTCAAGAAGAAAAAAAATCCCCAATGACGACCGACATCGAAATTGATTCACACTACAATGCACAGGGTCGCAAAACAGTCGACTCAGGAAACCTACAACAACCTGTGAGGGTAGAAGTAACCCATAGAACAAATGGTGACACCAGCAAGTGGAAAAAGGAAGGGGCAGGGTCCACACAACAATAGGGAGGGCTAGTTGAAGGTATCACCGAGTAGCCAGACCCAGGTGCAAAAGATAGAGAAGCATAGGTTGGGACCTCTAGCACACCAGTAAGAAGAAATGGAAAACAACCCATCGTGTGGTCCCCTCGCAAGTAGCCTGAAGCCTTAATCATATTATTGTGCATTCTATAGGGAGTGCATGCCATGCCAATGCTATTGGGTTGCGTGGAAAAGTTGAGATACGCAGACCATGATGTGTCTGACACTGGAAAATTCCCTGAATTTTCCAGTAGGCGTATATGCAGAGCATAGGCACAGGACCCTTCGGAGACCCCATGATGAAACCAAAGTAATGGGTGATAGGCCTATAAAACATAGTGATCCTCAACCTTGTAGATACTCCCCACTTTGGAAGGGGGGAAGAAGTAAATAACTGCGTCAATAAGTTGATGGAAGTCCTCCATGGAGGCTTCCTATGGATGGAAGAACCCATCTCCATTGACGTAGAATTGATTGCGTTCATCACAGGTCTGTCATAAATGGGAGGAAGTCTCGCGCAGTAACTGTATGAAAAAACTAAAGAAAAGGCCTTAGCCGAAGAAATGAAGAAAACATACGAGATAGAGAGAGGCTCACGTAGAATCATCATTACAAGAATCAATGACGCAACCACCAGGATGGCCACAAAACTCATGGCTTACAAACTATTGAGGAAATGACGCAAAGAGGAGGTCCCTGCAGGGGTTGTCGCAGTTGCAGCTCAGTGCACAAATGACACCATTCTCAGCTAGGCCCCATACCTATTGAACATGTTCCTCGACGAATGAAAATACGCTCATGAATTGGGAACATAGTTCCATTATTCATGGCTCATGATTCTGATAGCACTAATCAAGTGGAGGGAGCCTCCCTACTCCTACTTTTGCGATAGAGTAGGTTGTTTCCACGCAACACATTATACATCAATAGGGATCATTTCAGACCCCAAGAGAAGAAGTGGAAACACATGTACCTTTGCATGGTACTTCAACGACATTGAGGAGAGAATAGCTAATACATGGAGAATCACTCCAGAAGTTGTCGCGTAGTATCAAGGTATAGAAAACTTTAGGGATACACGCCAAAACATGTGGATCCAAGCACACAGGGATCCAGTGAAGGAATGGTTGCAACTATGGTACTACATCAATAAAGAGGAGGTGGAAATGGAAATCAGCGACTGACAAGACAACTGGAAGATACCAGTCATTACCAAAGAAATGACAAAAGGGAAGGAGGTATACTCAGGGTCATCTAAAACACCTGTAGGAGACAACGTTGTGCCTACGAAGTTGACACAACAGGGGAAGCCCAGTTAGAAGTCGACGCAACAGAAGAAGGGGAGTGCTCAAAATAAGGATGGACAGACATGAAAGAAGGACATTGCCCCTGCAAAGGAAACACAAGGAAAGGGGGACACATCGACATAAGAAACCCCTTTGGCAACCACTCCACAGGAAACAGGGCCACCCAAGTGGTCGATTATACATACAGGGGGCCCGTGCAAGAAGGCCAAGGATCACAAGCAGCTACCAGAGTACACAATCATTGAGGACGATGCATATCTTGTCACATAAAGAGTACATGATCGCACAACCGAGGAATTTGAAGAGGCCCAACACCAACAAGGGAGGATAGAAAATGAGTTGGTTGACATCATGAAGGTCCTCGAACAAATACAAGCATCACAAAGTCCTGAAAGGGGAAAAAAACCATTCCCCTCAACGAAAAGAGTAAAGGAAAGGACCGAACCGAGCAAAGAGCACACCATCTAGACCATAACGTAGGAGAGTCCAAGCTTCCAAGTCACATCAGAGATGTTGCAGATGGACGAGACCATAACCCAAACACCACTAAAGGATCTGGCACATGTACAGTTGGTACTAGAAAAGATACCAACCAAGGCACTGTATAAAAGAGGAAAAAGAATGTGCAAATAGATTGGAACAAGGATTGACAACAGTTTATAATCACATCCCAGATAATGCGCAAGCACCGCAGAAGAGTGCATAGGAGAAGTTCAACCTCATTGCACAAACAATGGACTAGTACAAGCAAGAGATTGAGGAGATCAAAGAAAGGATCAACCCTATGACTCCTCCCGAGGTTCGAGAACAAAGAAAACAAGAATATGCACTCCTAATAGATCATATGGAGAAAGAAGCAAGGGTGATAGAAGAACTGTTCAACGGAGCTGTGCAGACATTGTTGATAATTGTAGCTATGTGAGACATTCTCTAGCTTACAAACCTGTGATATGAGGATCATTGCAACTATGTGAGTCTTTCTCCAGCTTATAAACCTGAGCGAAATCCCCTAAGAAGAGTATTTGGTTACTACCTAAGACAGAGCTGGAACATAGAGATGACCTCCTCCATTCAGAGAGTTGAGAAGAAATCTAGATGATTATCCAGTGGGAAAGGCAATCTGTTGAGTTAGACGTGCCTGTGGTTGAGCACAAGGTGAGCGTGTGAAATCTCAAAGTGCTAGGTGCATCATCATGTGAAAAGAAATGAAGATGATGTATTAGCCTCCTATAAGAAGCAGATTTGACGAGAAGCTCCAGATGTTTCTCCTGTGTGAGGCAGTGGGAAAGAAGATCTGTAGAGTGGACATGCATGTGGACGAGCACGGGTGAACGTGTGAAGAAGTGGTTATTCTATGTAATACAGTGAGCCAAAGATATTTAAATCCCTATGGATGTGCCCCTAGTGGATGAGCACTAGTGGGTGTATCAGATCCCTTGCTATATTGTTCAAGAGTCAGACATGCTTGTAACCTTAATTGTCATGTAAAGGGTACAGGTCAGCCCCACCTTAATGTGATTAGTAATAAAGGTAAAATATAATTAATATGGTTAATATTAATTATAAAGTGACTTAGAGAGGTCGAACCTATTGTGCCAATAGACATTTATGTTGATAGGACACGTCTAATATAAGTAAATGAAGATTCCCCATTGTGGAATCATATATTTCATGTGAGTTTGGAAATTTCAGCAAGTACACCTTCTTGGAAAAAGTGTGCACCTCTCTTGGACGCTAGTCTTCTAGGGTTTGAGCACCCTCTTGTGTGCTAGGTTTTCTTGGTGGTGAAGGTATTTATCTTGAAGAATATAACAAAGGATTTGGTTGGGTTTTGTTCCCTTGTTGAGAAGGGTTTCCCAGGATACTTCTTGTGTTCTTGTGCATGGTGCTTCTTCTTGTGATCTTGGTTGCTGCAACATTAATGGTTATGTTTAAATGATAAAAATGGAATGAAATTCATGCTTAACCTTCCTTATTGAAAAATTCAACAGATATGGACTACCCTAGAAGAAGACGATAAGGTCCAACAGTGGGACCAAGAAGAGGATATAATCAACACTGTTATACAAGAGCTCAAACAAAGGCAGAAAAAAATGAGCATCACAGCGCGCTTGAAGGGTACTCAATACATGAAGAAGTTGTAGTCATATTAGAAAACCGTGTAGACAAAGAAGCAAGCAAGACAAAAAAAAACTAGAACCCCTCCAAGAACAAGCAACACAGACAATTGCGTAGTTGGAGGAGGAGAAGACAAGCATAGTACGTGCACAAGCAGAGAATGCATCATTAAGGAAGGAGGCAATAAAAACGTAGACAATAGAGGTGATAAAAAACAAAGTTGCACAAATGAGAGAGAAAGAAAATGAACTAGTAGAAAAATTCCTTAATTTGGACAGGACAATTCAAGAAGCGGGCACTGCCTGAGTGGCTCGGGATGAGCCACATGTTAGTGTTGGGGGCTTGTTGGGCGCATGATTAGTTTGAGAAGAAAGGCTATTTTGAGCATAGGCACAGTTTTGGAGAAGAAGGTCTAATTTGGGAAAGACCTAATTTTGGCCAAAAGACCTAATTTTGGAGCACGCACAATCGAAGGCAAGAAAGCAGCATGCAAAAAATGAAGGAGAAACAACATGCAAGAGGAAAATCAATATGGTGCATAGGTAGTTAGACCTAAACATGTTAGGGTTCGGATTTTGGAAAAATATTGTAATGGCTATAAGCCTAGAAACTGTATAATTAAGAGCCTAGGAGGTCTAGGTTAAGGTGGTTGAAGAGTTAGTCAATTCGATGCTATTGAGAAGTGAGAGACTTTTGATTTTAATAAGGTTGTAGAAGAGATGAGTAGGCCATATTATGAGGGTTAGATCACAGGCTGAGGAGCTTGGTGTGATCTAGTCCGCCTCATAGAGGGCCTTGAATCTCTTCATACTTATAAGAAGAAAGATGTGTTATAGCAAGATTTGCCTCACCATTGCTATCTTGCACAAAGGGCCTTTTTCCATTTCCCTATGCAGACTTATCATCCGCTTTTGATGAATCCAGAGCTAAAAATATACATTTTCCCACATATACACTCCCTATCTACTATGCAAGATGCGTATACGCTTGTTGATCCACTACAACTCGTGTACATCGAGATTTATGCCAGAAAATACAAAATGAGGTCGGGTTTCCATGTCACGACATGAGATATTCGATCCTTGGCCTTCCATATACTAGAAACGTTTCAAATCAACCCTTCAGTTGCATCCTGAAGGCCATAAGAGCACAATTTTGACCTATGGAAAAAGAGGAGAAAGCATTCAACTTTGAGAGCAAAGTTACTCTGGAGAAATTACTTCATATTGAGTATGCATCCCTTTGTCCCTCAAGTATGAACACAGTGTTTAGCCCCCAAGCTCTTCCCCTATTGTTGAGAGGACCTCATTTCCTCTTTCCTATGAGCTTGCCTTTGGTAGAGGATTGAAGTGGTGGAGACCCAGTTGAAAGGAACTTGGTTTCTTGGTTTCAAACTGTGCCGACATGGAAGTCTGTATCATTGTCACTTCTGCTAATCAGTTATTAATAGAAATACTCCTTTCCTGTCCTATTGATATTTTGAAAATATATGATTATTATCCATGGGCATGTTTGTAATGTTTATTAATAGATTATGCTATCTGATGTGCTAACCCCTTTTATATTATCATTGTATACTTGCTCTGTTTGTTTGTTGAGGACTTCTTGTAGGTATAAAGATTTGGGTCAAAGTGCTCAATGGTGGAACATCATCAAGCGTTGGATTGAAGTAGGCCTCTTTCTTATATTGCACATTAGTTTATATAGCATATGTTGGAATTGAGTTGATTTCTGCAGTCATACCTATTTGTTGTGGTTTACCCTTGGCCATAGAGAGTTTTTCCCTTGTAACAAGATGTAATGCGCACAACGCTACATTTTTCAACAGACCTAATAAAGAAGCAGAGAAGACAAATCTTTATGGGCGTAACCCACGAGGGGGTGAACCAAGGTAAAACTTGTGTTGTATGTGATTTTTTAGTGCATGCTTACTTTTTGTCAATGATTGATCATGTTTACCTTCTGTCCATGAGTGATTTATGAATGAATGGTTAAGCTGAATATGTTAGAATGCATGCATGACCTAAAAGATGAATGAATCCTAGGAATGTTGAATGTATATATGATGAATGTATGAAGAAGGTATAATACACTCCCATATCCCCACTCATTCCTAGAATTGAATCACTTGAGAATTGCAGTCACCCATAAAGCTATCTCGGGTGAGACTGCGTAGTGCACTCTATGCATTGTGTTTCCTTCTGTTTTACCAGGAGGGCTGATAGTTTTAGAGGGTTTTGTTGGAAACTTGTTGAGATCCGAATCTAGGTCAACCCTAGAAGTCGAAGAGAGAGATTTAACCCAACAATTGTTTTCCATCTCTTTGTGCAGAAACTAGAACCATAATTTAATTATTTTTTATATTGATCTAAATGTTGATGCATAAAAATATATACATTGTATATACATATTATCTATATAGTTTTGATAGTAGAAATAATGTCTGCATTGTATATGAATTTTGTCTCCAAAGTATTTATTGCCCATTGTTAAAATTGCACTGTCGTTAAATTGAATTTTTACAATTAAATTGTATCAAAATTTTAATGAACGTTGAAATAGGTGTTTATATATTATTATTGTCGTTAGATTTCAATTTTTATATATTGTAGGTAGGGTTGGATTGCAATTGGAAAAAAGTTTTACTGTTCAATGTTTTCATAATTGTTCTCGACATGAAATTTGTGCTTCGACCTTGATATCTTTGACAAATTTGAAGTTGTTTGCAAATTCCATATGCATCTATTCATAGCATCAGGAATTACTGCAACACACAATTTCGCACAATCCTTCCACAAGAAATCACAACTATATCTAGTCTGTTTTGAGATATTTATGTGTGTATGTGTATTGGTCTACTTGTGACCTAGGATGGAATAATCAATGTACTTTATATTAATCTAAGCAAGCTAGTCTAAATGAATATATTTCTATGTCTATAGTATCTATGATACATGTATGATAATAAACACTAATAATAATATTTTAATTGGCCTAGATAGAACCAAATGCAATCAAACTTTAATAAGAAACACAATGTTTAATCACTGCATTAAGTAAAATGTTTTATTTAGCAGCGTATTGTATACATATATGTATAAAAGGTTTTAAATGAAAAGTTATTTGTTTCACATATATGCATTTTCATATAGAATTTAAATATCAATCCGAAAACATATAGTTTCACTAAGATTTATATATGACAAAAATTGTGCAAGAGTTTCGAGCTTCAATTCAATGATTACAAATATGGAAAAACTATACAAGCCTCCAATACGATTTTTCCCAATTCTTTCTCAACACAACATCTTCGTTTCTACATTATTTTTTCCATGGTATTTGACCAATCATTTTCTTCTACTGTTCCATTGCATTTTAAATCCTTGAACTGAAGAACACACGGCCCACGCTAAGAGGGGGGGTGTATTAGTGTGTGGACTATTTTAACAATTTCTTTTCACAAGTTACTAGTAAAAACATAATTGAACAGATTAAGAACAATCACATCATAATTACAGTGAACACAAAGACACCATATGTTTGTATAATATTTTGTATAATAAATATGGACATAGTAATATGAATATATGTGAGAGAGGATTTTCTTTTAGCACCAACTAAATGTTTCAGCACCAACTGAAATAAGGAGCACCAACCCCTCGGAGAGAACCAACTCTCAGCCAATACCCAGCTTGTTGATAGAACCCAGTCTATCCAACTAGAGTTTATTCAACTCCAACATTAGTGATCCATTATAGAATCAACTATATCTTATGATCAGAGGTATATGATAAGACACTCATCACTGCATTGCAACTTCTCTGTAATTCAAATTTCATTTCGTCTGATATCTTCTTGAAATATTCTTCGGCTTTTGATCTTCTTTTCTGAACTGCAGAGACACTTTCTTCTCACCATTTTTTCTCGTTTATATAATCTTCAAACTGGTGTGAAATTTAAAACAACGTGTCCCTTTATTTGAACCATTGTACATTTTCATTTAAAATGATAATCTAAACTTTAATTAATTTCATTTTTCTTTTTATTCTTTATTCATATTTTCATGATTTATTATCTTTTAATCATGACTGTGAATCGGTTTATTCTTCGACCATCGTGCCTCTTTAATTAATCAATCTTAATTACTTTTTATTTATTTTACTGTGAAGGCTTTCCATAAATTGATCACAATCATGGATCAATTTAATCCTTTAAACTCGATCCCTAATCTCTGTTATATTTATAGAGACTAGATTTCGTGAAGGTTCTTCTTTCAAACCATCACATATGACCATGCCACAAGACCACAGGCTTTACCAACTATAGAGATGTATAGTAAAACGCTTATAGCATATGACCAATGACATAGAACCACAAGATTACCAATTAAGTGACATACATTCCATCCCTTTAAACCTTTTTACCATATGACCAACGACGGTGACCTCATGCTTAGAAAATTAGACCAAACAAGTGCTTTATTAAATTAACGGTCATGATTCGATCTCTGATGGGATGGACGTCTGACGAAGTTTCGACGTTTTTCCCATCGGGTCTTTGTGACTTACTACATTGCAAAATTCTCGATTATGATATCGCCGATATAATCAGACGATTCACGCTTATCTCGCGGAGATACATCAACGGTCCACTTTAACCTTGCACTCATACTTTTACTACAAAATCTGATGGCCATGATTTAATCATTCATCAAGATGGATGGCCACCATAATTTCGAAACTTTTTCCCTTCGGAGTTTTCATGACTTACTACATTGCAAAACTCTTGATTCAATTCTCCCAAAGTGACGTAGATTTGCTTACGTCACCTGTTGACATGGTCATGAGCCAATTTCCTCTTTGACACTTGTCATTTTCTGGTTATGCCATGTGTACATGTTGACGTGGTCTTCCACGCATCCTTGCTGACGAGGTTCGTTGACTTGGTCTGTCAATGTGTTGTCCTTCCTTGACTTTGTTAATCTTGTGCCACGCGCCTGCCTTCCAATCGACAACTATATCTTTGGTATTTCAGATTTCGTGAGTTCAGGATCCTTGAGTCATTGTCACTCCAAATTATCCTAGTCCAGAGTTCTGAAGGAACTCACAGCTAACCGTTGTGTAACTTCTCCCAGATCTAACGGTCCTCGTACCTTTTTTATCTGACGACCCAAAGATTACCAGGACTTCGCATTTCGTGAGTTTGGAGGACTACTCACCTCCCTTCTTCCATTCCAAATTTCTTGATATCCAATTTTACGATATCTGCTTATGTTGGATCGACAGTCCACGACCCTCCATGATCCAATGGTCCAGATCATATCACGATTTCGTGTTTCGTGAGTTCATGCAACACTGTATTTGACTTTCATGATCTGCGAGTCAGCAAAATTCTAATCACTTGCCACGTGTCCTCTTGATCCAATGGATCAGATCATTTCGCTTCTTTGGAGTGTTAACTAACTCTTGGGCTTATCCTCCTTGGAGCTCCACTGGATCCGATGGCTAACGAGCATTCTTGAAGTAGATCAACGGTCACTATCTTTCAATGGTCCTCAAGCCCACGATCACTCAAATGACCGATGTGTGTTGTATCAGATGATCAACATGGTCAAACTCTTGATCGAATGGTTACTGAGCTTCTAATTTTGATCAAACGGTTGTTGAGGATTCTCGCATTTTCTGCGCACTGATCAACTATTCAGTATTTTCACTGATGTCGATGACATCTCTACAATCCGTTATTCCTTCAAAACTTTTGATCATTGAATCATTTTTTATCCTATCATGATCAACAATAGTCACATATTTCCTCTCTGTGCAAGGTGTTATTCCTTCTGAGCTTTCTATCTTTCGATTATTCTCTTCTCATGTTCGCTCTTTCAATCTCTGCACACTATTTTGACATATATTGCTTAACTGATAATTGTTGACATCAATGAGAATCTCATTTTTCATTTAAAAACAGATCATCACATTGACTATTGACATCAATGACAATATCAGTTGTGGTTATTCATCATTAACAATAGATCATCACATTGACTATTGACATCAATGACAATATTTCCAACAATCTCCCCATTTTTCATTAAGGTCAACTCATTAACTTCATATACAAAAACTCCCCCTGTGTTGATGCTTTCTTTTTATGAGTTTTTACTTTATATGAAGTTTTCCTTTATATGAAGTTTCTCTCCCCCTTTGACATCAATGGAAAAGGGTTTATTTTCCTATGATTTTCCTGTATAAGTACTTCTCTATCCACTGGTAGCTCCTCCTGTAATCAACCTTTTTCTTTCATAAATGAATGACTCCCCTTGTCAATATGATCTCTCTCTACTTCTAACTACTCTCCCCTTTTATATCTAAAAAGGTAGCTCTTCCTGACAAGGTTTCATCCCCTGTTGATTTACTAACTTCTTATCTCAGTTGCTTGGGATTTTTGTGTTTCATATTAGTAGTCTTCTTGATAACAGATCCAAATTTAGTGAGACCAAATGTGTTGGTTAGGGTAAATTATGTAGTATGTTGTGTAAAAGTTTCATATCAATTCAGCAAATATTATGTGCGGGGCACGCTCTACAAGGTCACTCTCTAGAATAAGCCAGAATTCAACAAGGTATGCCATTTTTGCTATAACTCATTTTATGAGAGGTTCCAAGTAGTGACACTTGTAGGAATTGTATAAAACACATTGAATAACATTGTGTATCAGTTTCATATCTTTATACATTACAAGTACAAAGTTATGATTACTTCAAGTTAGGGTTGTTGACTAATCCAAAACTAGGCATGTGAGACTAAAGAAAAGTTTGATGAAAATGCTAGTCTCTTGTTGTTAAAGTTAAGGAAGGTTTGAAAGAATGTGATCATATACACCAGGTCTATTATAGAGCTACAAATCATATTTGGATGATGAAATTGATGAGGGATTTTGGTTGAGTTACATGTTGAGTACATGGTTGATACAAGTAGTTGATGAGTTGGCACATACATGAGGTGTATAGTTGATGATGTTGGTTGATGAGTAGTTGACAAATGATTGGTACATACTTGGTACATGGTTGGATGCACTTTTTTATGGTATAGGTTGATGATAGGTTGTTTGGTACAGGTTGGTGCATGGTCGATGCACTTGTTTATGGTACAGGTTGATTACAGGTTGAGGTACAGGTTGATGCATGGTTCAGATTTATTGGTACAAATTTACAACGATACATCTCACAGTGATAGTGTGACAATGGTTCCATCATTCTACTTCTACTTCAGGGTGGCAAGATGGGGCAAGGACATGTGGTTGTAGCCACCTTCTGGTTGTAGCTAGAGAACATAGGGGGTTGTAGCCTCCTTCTGGTTGTAGCCAGAGAATTGGGGAGTTGGAGCTTCCCTCAGGTTGTATCCTGAGAAACTAGGGGATTGGAGCCTCCTTCCAGTTGCAGCTGGAAAACAAAGGAAGTTGGTGCTTCCAATGAATGTAATTCTTCAATACATATAAGAAAAAACATTATGTGGTTTTCTCCCGATTTGGGTTTCCACGTAAAACACTGGTGTACTGTGTATGTATGTGATTGTTTATTTCTTACTTCTCATTATTGGATAATAATTCTACATTGATATAACAATTGAAGAAAAAATATTATAATTACGCTATTACTGATTCACCCCCCCTCTCAGTAATCCAACAGTTCCAACATCTTATACTGTTGTTGAACCTACCTACTTTTTTTCTTCCATGGTGCCTACAATCCAAGGCTTTATGACCATATACATTACAAGAAAAACAATAACTGTTAAAGATACTCTCATACCTTCTTTGATTCATCCATGAAGGTGTCTCTCTTCTGAACTTACTTTGAGGTCTATGAATAGCTTCTGGATGTCTTCCATGATCTAATCTTCTAAATTTTGTAGTGTTGCTTTTATTTATTGAATGTGAAGAACCTGAGTCATAACTACTTTCACTTTTTGCAAATGAAGGAGCTGTGTCAGACCTGTCTTCATATTTTGCAAATGAAGGACTTGTGTCAGACCTATTTTCATCCTTTACAAGTGAAAGACTTGTGTCAGACTTGTTTTCACCTTTTACAAATGAAGGACCTGCATCAGATTTCTTAGGAGTATTGATCTCTTCCTTATTGTATCCAAGGCTAGATTTGTCATATGGTGATCTCTAACTATCTGAGATCTCATCCAGGGTCATGGAGTTGTTCAAGAACTTGTTTTGGGTGTCTGACTTCTCAACCTTGTTTCTAAGATTCACAACTTCTGCTTCCAGCTCATGATAAGATTCTTCCTTTTTGTCCAACTGATTCCTTACTACCTCTTCTCTCCTTTTGGCTTCTTCAAGTTGGATTTTAAGATTGACATAGTTTTCCCTTAGTTCCTTTAGATCTGCAATGTTTTTGCTTGAGACATCATTTTCCTTCTTTTCTTATTTTTCTTGACTGATTTCATTTTTCAGTCTGTTAATTTTCTCTTCATTTTCTTCTGTTAGATCAACAACTTTTGTTTTCAATCTTTTGATCTCATCTTCTTTGTTTTCTAACTAAATCTTTTTCTCATATATGATTTCTTTATTGTATTTGAGATTTTCTTTTATTTCCAAGATATGCTTCTGATTGCCAAGCTCATCATCTTCCTTCTCCTTTTCTTTTACTTGACTAATTTCTTTCTTCAGCTTCTCAATCTCCTCTTCTTTCTCTTCTAACTGATTGTCCTGTTCATATATTAGTTTATCATTGTCCTTGAGCATTTGATTTATTTTCAAGACATGTGTTTTACTCTTTTCAAGTTATTCTTGAGTGTAGTCATGAAGATAACTATAGTCTAATTCATTATGGTGATAGAGGTATTCAGAGAGACTCCAATCAACCTTTTCTTTGGCCTTTGACAGTTTTTCTTCTTCTTCTTCCATGGGATAAATGCTAACAACATTCTGTTATAGTATCTGAGTCTTCTTCTTTACTTGTAGAGGATATTTTAATATCAACATTATTTCCATTGGAAAATTGTGGAGAGTCTTTACCTTTATTTATGGATGATTCTTCTCTTTTGATTTTATGCATCTTCTTGGGAGGATGAGCAGGTTCTTTGGAGTTATCATTACTAGACATTCCATCTTCAACATCAATCTAAGTAATAGGATCCGATTCTTTAATTATGTGTGTGTGGTCATATCCAAGGTCAAATTTGTTCCAGGGAGATCTTTGTAGACTGAGAAATTTATCAAGGGCTTCAGTCCCTTTCTTGAATTTTTCAACAATATTAAGTTGATCCTTTAGTTGTTTACAACTTTGTTTATATTTTATTAGTTCGTCCAAAGCACTTTCAAGATCAGCTTCCATATTGACTTCTGTTTCAATGTCTGGGTATTCTTCCTTTTTGATTTGATACATATTTTCTAACTTCATCCATATGTCCTTGGCGGATGTGCATAGTCCTATGCTTGTCTTGATTGTATCTGATAATCCATTGAGAAGAATATTCAATGCTACTTCATTGTTCTTCCTTTCTCTTCTTTGAACTGTAATTTTGGATAGATTCTTTGATGTAGTTAAGTCCCATGGCTTGCTTACTACTGAATTCCAAACCTCAGATCCTTTTGACTTCAATATTGTTTCATATTTTCTCTCCATGAGGAATAATCTGTTCCATCGAATAAAGGAGCTTCAATTGTGGAGACAACCATGAGTCCAACCATTTCTTCAGGATCTACCTTCCAGTGTTTAAACTGTGTTTGAAGGAACCTTCCCTCTGATACCAATTGAAGAACACATGACCCACACTAAGAGGGGAGGGGGGGGGGGGGAATTAGNGGGGGGGGGGGTGAATTAGTGTGTGGACTATTTTAACAATTTATTTTCACAAGTTACTAGTTAAAACATAATTGAATAGATTAAGAACAATCACATCATAATTACAATGAACACAAAGACACCAGATGTTTGTATAATATTTTGTATAATAAATATGAACATAGTAATATGAATATATGTGAGAGAGGATTTTTTTTAGCAACAACTAAATGTTTTAGCACCAACTGAAATAAGGAGAACCAACCCCTCAGAGAGAACCAACTCTCAGCCAAGACCTAGCTTGGCGCAAGACCCAGCTTGCTAATAGAACCCAGTCTATCCAACTAGAGTTTATTAAACTTCAGTATTAGTGATCCATTATAGAATCGACTCTATCTTATGATCAGAGGTATATGATAAGACACTCATCACCGCATTTCATCTTCTCTGTAATTCGCATTTCCTTTCCTCTGATATCTTCTTGGAATCTACTTCAGTTTTTGATCTTCTGTTCTAAACTGCAGAGACACTTTCTTCTCACCACTTTTTCTCGTTTACACAATCTTCAAACTGGTGTGAAATTTAAAACAATGTGTCCCTTTGTTTGAACCATTGTACCTTTTCATTTAAAATGATAATCTAAACTTTAATTAATTTCATTTTTCTTTTTATTCTTTATTCATATTTTCATGATTTATTCTCTTTTAATCATGACTGTGAATCGGTTTATTCTTCGACCGTCGTGCCTCTTTGATTAATAAATCTTAATTATTGTTTATTTATTTTATAGTGAAGTCTTTCCATAAATTGATCACAATCGTGGATCAATTTAATCCTTTAAACTCGATCCCTAATCTTTGTTATATTTACAAAGACCAGATTCCGTGAAGGCGCTTCCTTCAAACCATCACATATGACCATGCCACAAGACCACGGGCTTTACCAACTATAGCGGTGTATAGTAAAACACTTATAGCATATGACCAATGGCATAGATCCACAGGCTTACCAATTAAGCAACATACATTCTATCCCTTTAAACCTTTTTACCATATGACCAACAACGATGACCTCATGCTTAAGCAATTAGACCAAACAAACGCTTTATTAAATTAACAGTCATGATTCAATCTCTGATGCGATGGACGTCTGACAGAGTTTCAACATTTTTCCCATCGGGTCTTCATGATTAACGACATTGCAAAATTCTGGATTATGATATCGCCGATACAATCGAACGATTCATGCTTATCTCGCGGAGATACATAAACGGTCCACTTTAACCTTGCACTCATACTTTTACTACAAAATTTGACGGCCATGATTTAATCATTCATCGAGATGGATGGCCACCATAATTTCGACACTTTTTCCCTTCAGAGTTTTCGTGACTTACTACATTGCAAAACTCTCGATTCAATTCTCCCGAAGTGACGTAGCTTTGCTTACATCACCTATTGACATGGTCATGAGCCAATTTCCTCTTTGACACTTGTCATCTTCTGGTTATGCCATGTGTACATGTTGACGTGGTCTTCCACGCATCCTTGATGATGAGGTTCACTGACATGGTCTGTCAATGTATCATCCTTCCTCGACTTCATTAATCTTGCACCACGTGCCTGCCTTCCAACCGACAACTATATCTTCGGTATTTTGGATTTTGAGAGTTCGGGATCCTTGAGTCGTTGTCACTCCAAATTATCTGAGTCTAGAGTTCGAAGGAACTCACAACTAACTGTCGTGTAACTTCTCCCAGATCTAACGGTCCTTGTACCTTTGTGATCTGACGACCCATAGCTTATTGGGACTTCGTGTTTCGCGAGTTTGGAGGACTACTCACCTCCCTTCTTCCATTCCTGATTTCCCGATATCCGATTTCCTGATATCTGCTTACGTTGGATCGATGGTCCATGACCCTCCATGATCCAATGGTCCAGATCATATCACGATTTCACATTTTGCGAGTTCATGCAACACTGTCTTTGAATTTCCTGATCTGTGAGTCAGCGAAATTCCAATCACTTGCCACGTGTCCTCTTGATCCAACGGATCAAATAATTTCACTGCTTTGGAGTGTTAACTAACTTCTGGGCTTATCCTCCTTGGAGCTCCACTGGATCTGACGGCTGACGGGCATTCTTGAAGCAGATCGATGGTCATGATCTTTCAATGGTCCGCAAGCCCACGGTCACTCAAATGATGGATGTGCATTGTATCAGACGATCAACATGGTCAAACTCTTGATCGAACGGTTGCTGAGATTCTCATTCTGATCAGACGGTTGCTAAGGTTTTTCGCATTTTCTGCGAACTGATCAACTCTTCAGTATTTTCATTGATGCCGACGACATCTCTACAATTCGTTCTTCCTTTAGAAATTTTGATCATTGAATCATTTTCAATCCTATCGTGATCAACAATAGTCACGGATTTCATTTCTGTGCAATGTGTTATTCCTTCTGAGCTTTCGATATTTCAATTATTCTCTTCTCCTATTCGTTCTTTCGATCTCTGCACACTGTTTTGACATCTATTGATTAACCAATAATTGTTGACATCAATGACAATCTCATTTTTCATTTAACAACAGATCATCACATTGACTGTTGACATCAATGACAATCTTAGTTGTGGTTATTCATCATTAACAATAGATCATCACATCGACTGTTGACATCAATGACAATATTTCCAACATGAACACGTGATAAGATAGTGAGCATAGTTCATTTTTGTTCCAGGTAATATGTTTCATGGCTTTGCAAAGAAAAAAATTAATACAACGTGGGTGCTAGGATTTCAAAATAAAAAATTTACATTTCTATGCCCTAGTTCAATAACTTGTACGCAATCACCAACCTAATAGAACTGAAAACAAGTAGCAACTATTATAATTTTTCTTGGTCCACATTACTATGAATCCTAAATTTATATACGCATGAAATCAATTGAAATGCAAGTTTTTCTCTCTTGGGTAGGTTGCAAATAAAAAGTGTCGTTTGGAAACTATTTGAAGTATTAGAAGTGCAAAAGTGTGGTAGTGCGGCGTGATGAGTTGTATGAATTCTCCGCACAAGTGTTGAAAATAGAGTAAGTATTGGCTATGCGAGCGTCATATCCGTGCAAAATGAAAAATATATGGCTGCACACTATGTAGAAATGCACAAGTGTGGATATCCGCATATACAAGTGTATTGGTTATATGAATTCTCTACACAGATGCTAGGAATACCAACTCTTTCATGTCCGACAGACATCCTATAGATTTCACATGTCTCGAAGATATGGCTGTGTGCACTGCATAAATAAGATAATAGCAAAAGTTTGCAATCAACTTGAAAAATGGAAAAGTAAAAATGTGCATGAGTTGACCACTCATAATTTCTTGGTCCGCATTACCATGATCGCTAAATTACATACACAAGAAATCATTGAAAATGCAAGTTCTACTCTCTTGGGTGGCTTGCAAATAGAAAATGTCTATTTGCAACTATTTGAAGTATTAGAAGTATGGAAGTGTCGGAGTGCAGAAAGAGGATTTGTATCAATTATCTGCACAAGGATTGAAAATATACCAAGTTATAAATAAATTAAGAAAAGAATTTGCAGGAGATACACCTGTGTGGAAGTGCTGATGACATCTCTGCCAACTACAAAAGTGTCAAGGCACCCAAGTGGACCAATGTCAAACCATTAGTGGCATAAATTGTCAGCGCAATGGTTGAAAGTGTGGATTCCCCGTACAATGATTGAAAATAGAGTAAGAATTCACTTTGTAGAGCATATGCCAGTGAAGACCATCGAAATATCAAAACAGCAAAAGCTTTCACGGAACCTGAAAAAAAAATAACACTAAGTATAAAAACATCTCACTACAAAATTTGTTGGATTAATGAGAGGGGGGAGTGAATCAGTAATAGTGTAATTATAATTCCTTTTCTCCAAATAATCTAAGTTTTATATCAATGTAGAATTATTATCCAATAATGAGCAATAAGAAATGAACAATCACACACATACATAGTACACCAGTGTTTTACGTGGAAACCCAAATCGGGATAAAACCACAGAATGCTTTATCTTAATGTCTTGAAGAATTACATTCATTGGAAGCACCAAATTCCTTTGTTTTCCAACTGCAACTGGAAGGAGGCTCCAACCCCCTAGTTTCTCAGGCTACAACCTGAGGGAAGCTCCAACTCCCCAATTCTCTGGCTACAACCAAAAGGAGGCTACAACCCCCTATGTTCTCCGGCTACAATCGGAAGGTGTCTACAACCACATGTCCTTTCCCCATCCAACCGCCCTGAAGTAGAAGTAGAATAATGGAACCACTGTCACACTATCACTATGAGATATACCGCTATAAACATGTACCAATAAACCTGAACCATGCATCAACCTCTACCTCAACCTGTAATCAACCTGTACCATAAACAAGTGCATCAACCATGCACCAACCTGTACCAAACAGTCTGTAATCAACTTGTACCATAAACAAGTGCAACCAACCATGTACCAATTATGTACCAATCATGTTTCAAGTACTCATCAATATGTACCAACATCATCAACTATACACCTCAACCATGTACCCAACTTGTACCTCAACCAAAATCCCTCATCAATTTCATCATCCAAATATGATTTGTAACTCTGTAATAGACCTGGTGTATATGATCACATACCTACAAACCTTCCTTAACTTTAACAACAAGATACTATCATTTTCATCAAACGTTTATTTCGTCTCACAAGATTAGTTTTGGATTAGTCAACAACCCTAACTTGAAATAATCATAACTTTGTACCTATAATGAATAAATATCTGAAACTAATATACAATGTTCTTCAGTGTGTTTTATGCAATTCCTCCAGGTGTCACTACTTGGAACCTCTCATAAAAGGAGTCATGGAAAAAATGGCACACCTTTTTGAATTCTGGCTTATTCTAGAGAGTGACCTTGTAGAGCGTGCTCCGCAAGGAATATTTGTTGAATTTATATGAAACGGTTACAAAAAATACTACAAACTATAATATAACCAACAAATTTTGTCTTATTGAATTTGGATATGTTATGAAGAAGTTATGACGTTTTTACCCGAAACACCTGTTTTTGACTAGTTTTAGGACTAGTCACAAACCCTATTTTCCACAGAGTGTAACTCCAAAAATACAATGACCCACAAGATGAATTTTTTACCACAGATGATTGGATATGTTTCCTCAATGGAATAGAAATTTCACAGTCTGAATCATTCTAGAAAAAAAAGTTATTGCGAAAATGGTGAGATGACCTAAAAAAAACATACCTTAGAAAACATCATCAAAAGAATTTATCCTTCCTTGAATTCCGGCCTTCTTTTCTTCACTTTCCTCGGAAATTCAGCTTAGATATCCTATGGTTACCTCAGACACCTATAAGTATTCAATATTCTCAAGTGTGTCTTAAATGAGAGAGCCTTACCTCTTATTTATACTATCCAAGTAGCTTCCTTAAAAACATCTTCTAGGTCACTTTGCCCACTTTCCTTATTTTAGGGTTAACCCACTTCTAATTTCTCCATTAAATTTATTATTGAATTAATTTATTTTTTATTCACTTTGAATTATAATACACTCATCACTTCACTTTATTATTTACCTTTTAAAACCTCTTAAACCACTTTGACTACTTTGACCTTTTGGGGCTTCTAGATGACATATGAGGGTCCTCCAACTTCGTAAGGCCATAACTCTCAAAAAATGAGGATTTATGTGACGTTTCACATACCACCAGAAATGGAATGACATGTACTATCCATATAGAATAATATTACCTAAAAATATATCAAAACTCATACTGTTATCCATCAAACAAACTTGGGTCCATTACCCAAACCTGGGTTCTCCAACTTCTCATGGCAATAACTCTCTAACTGTGAGGAGTTATGTGATGTTCCACATACCACCAGAAATGGAATGACAAGAACTATCCATCTAGGATAGTTTCACTGGAAAATTCACTAGTGTTCATCTCATTATTCCAAAAATAAGCATGGGTTCTCTAACTATACTTCTAGGATAACTCAATCCGCAAAGCGTCTTCTCGTGAGGGATTTCACCATAAGGGGGCCACTTTGGAGTTCATCCATTTCTAATTATTATCAACCATGACAAGACAATAACGAGACATATTTACATCAAACAATATTGGGTCCATTACCCAACCTTTGTGCTACAGGGATTTCTTCAAGGGTTGACATCAATGACAACCAACCTTAATCAACAAAATTTACGAAACATAAATAAATAAAATAGATGGAATTACTTGAAAGCCAAGTTCATGACACATATTTACTGAAATGTCTTTTACAGGCACATGAATAACCTCTGTAACACCTGTCATCATAAACATAAACCACTACGTTGTCCATAGAAAAGTGCAACATCTACTTTACATCAGGTCTAAATTCCTGACGTTTCCTCTTAAATCTGAGAAAATCAACGGGCCATAAATGACTTGACCATCCTCCAAATTACGTATCTTGTCACAAATCATTCCACGAAACTATTTGAATTGTGTAGATTTGGAAACACAATAGCCCATGATCATCAGTGGCACCAATCTTGCACACAACGCTTGAAAATAGAGAAAATGTTTCCTATGCACACAACATACCTGCCCGCAGTGCGGAAACATGGAACAAATAGTTATGTCGACTGAGGAGATATGGTCATAGCAAAAGAGTCTGCACAACCTAGAAAAGATAAAGTTAAAAATACATCTAACCAAGAAATTTCTGAAAGATAAAGATAACATTGAGCACAAATTGATTTAAGCCCCAGTAGATGGTGTGTGTTTACTAAAATGTCCCCTCCCTAGATGAATTACGTTAAAAATATGCATAATTATAAATAGAATGTACTACCCATCCCATAGAAAAGTGTGAGATTTACTTGAAAATAGTTCTAAATCACTGCGCTCTCCTTGTAAATCCATTATATCTATGTATAACGACATTTTACTACAAAATTTACGAAACATAAATAAACCACACAACTCGAATTGCTTCAAGCCCAAATGCATAACACATATTAACTGAAATGTCTTTTCTAGACACGTGAATATTGTTCAACACATAGGTCACCATAAATAGAAACCACTACACATTCCATAGAAAAGTCGGACATCTAGTTTGCAGTAGTTGTAAATCCCTGTTGTTTCCTCCTAAATCCAAGCAAATCAACGTGTCATAAATGACCCAGCCACCCTCCAAATTACCTATCTTGTCACAAATCGTGGCACAAAACTATTCGAAATGCGGACCTTCGGAAGTACAACACCCCGCGAGGACCAGTGGCATCCATCCTCCACACAATGCTAAAAAATATACTAAGTGTTTCCTATGCATGTGGCATACTTGTGCACAACAAAGAGGCATGGAAAAAATAACTATGTCGACTGCGAAGATACGGTCATATCAAAATTCTACACAAGTTGAATAAAGATAAAGTAAAAAAGACGTTTGACTAGGAAATTTCTTAAAGATAAATATAACACAAAACACAAATTGCTTTAAGCCCTAGTGGATGACGCGTGTTTACTAAAATGTCCTTTTCCTAGACAAATTACATTCAAAATACACATAATTATAAATATAAATCACCACCCAGCCCATAGAAAATCATGGCATTTACTTGTGAGTAGTTCTAAATTGTTTCCCTCTCCTTGTAAATCCAACAAAAACAATGTGTGACAAATGACTGAGTTATCATCCAAATTACATCTCCTATCAGAATTATGACGATAAATGACATGAATTCTCCGCACAAGTATAAAAAATACACATTGCTAGCTATGCTAGCAATATTCCTCTGCCAAGTGAAAATGTATGCAAGTCATAACTTCACCGAGTGCAGCCATATGTTCATAGTAAAAGCCTCTAGAAAACCTGAAAAATGTCAACCTTTCTAAACTATAGTGACTTATACTATAATCAAACGCAAAAAAAGAACAGATGAAACAAACTGTGGAATACACCAACTAAACAATCTCCAACACCATATGAAAATGCATCCAACCTAAAAACAACATTTCTTTAAAGTACATGGTAAATAATTCACTAGTCCCTGACTTTATACCTACTCTATCTCAATAACATCAAGTAGCTACAAAATAAAAAGAACAATACAACCTCAGAACATGACACCTTTTTTGTTTATGCTTAACTCTAATTCTTTTTGACCTATGCAGTGTCTGAAATAGCCCTCGAATGACTTAACTATATTCTAAAAAGAAAAAATAAGAATTGATGTCTAATATTCATTGACATATAGCACACAATGCAGAGGATTTCTTAACTTCTTACATAGGTTTCTAAAACCCCAAAATTAGAACTTCTGCAAGTGGCAAGTCACAACACTTGGAAATTCATAACATCTTCATATTTCTAAACCATAACAGATGACATGGTAGATAAATGCATTAAGAAACCAAAAACAAAGTGAACAATACATCCTCAAAACAACAAAACTTTTCTCCCTATTCACTTTTGATTGTTTTAATCCTACATAATTTATGTAACAACCCCTGGCCGTCTTGACTTGCTTCTGAAAAAACAAAATAATAACTAGCTCCCAATTCTATTTCTTCAACCCTTGTGCGGATAATCCACATCACTGATCCTCCGGCACTTCTGCACGTTTTCATTTGCAATGGTTGTGTGCCAGAGTTTCACCCACCTAATTTTCATGATAAGCGAGTCATTTATGGAAGTTGTGCCAATAGCCTATGCATCACATCTTCTAGTAACAATATTTCTTCAACAACCATTTAGAGAATGTAGATAAGCAAACTCCCTTTCCAAACTCCAACAATATGGCATGTGCAACAACTTCCTAGAGGATGTCGGATGGTAAGGATCGTAAATTTTTTGATGGTATTAAAATTGTGAATATCCCTCATGAAGTTCATAGATGCAGAAGAAATCAATGCATGAAGTGGATGGATAAACTGAATATAAAACATGACACAATCTACCAAAAAAAATTCTATGTAGAAGATGTCTTTTCATAACAACTTTTTTGAAACACAGAAGATTGTACCAAGAATTTTATCAAACATTTGCATAAGCATTGAAATTAGAGGAATAAATTGTCCTTTTTGTGTTAGTCACACATGCACCAGCTCTTGTCGTACAACGGGCCTAATGCAAATCTTGTATAAAATTCTTTTGCCAATCTACTATTCTTTGAAAATTTCTTAGTCAAAATCTTTTTTACTTACCCATTTTTCATATTGTGCAGAGTCTTTTCCATTACCATATCCCCGAGCTCGGTGCACCTATATCTTTTGCACATGTGCACTCCTCGCATGTATATCCCTCGCACAACCATGAATTGAATAATTTTATTTTCAACCCTTGTGCCCACAATTCATCATCGATCCTGCTGCACTTGCCACTTTCACAATTTTTCATTTTCAATGGTTCTGCACCAACGATTCTGACAGGACATGTAATTTGCACGATAACTGAGTCATTTATGGCACATTGATTTTCTCCGATTTGGAAAAAAACCAGAAGTTATTTAAGACTTGTGCAAAGTAAATGTCGCGATTTTCTATGACCTGCTTAATGGTTTCTATTTATCATTCGTTGTATTCTGTAACTAACTCAGTGTGGAAATGACATTTTAGTAAATGCATCACATGCAATTTGTCTTAAATCAATTGGACCTCCATAATGTACTATTCATAAATTTCACATATATCAAAGTTCATTAAAAGAAACATGTATAAAAAATAGAAAAATAAAACAACGTTCTTATGCCAATAGCCTATGCACCACATCCTCCAGTAAAAATATTGCTTCAACAACAATTTAGAGAAGCCCGATGAACAAAATCCATTTCCAAACTTCAAGCACATGACATGGACATCAACTCCATAGAAACTGTAAGATGACAAGCACTGCAAATTGATAACTGGTATTGAAGTTGTAGTTATCCCTCATGCAAATGATGTACTAACTCAAGATGTATCTTTGTTCAAAAAAACTCATAATCAAAAGGTTGTTTACTTGGCAATTTTCCACCTTGTATTGAATATTCTGCTACCATCATATCTCTGCACTCAATTCAACCTTATCTCCTGCAATTCCCATCATCTGCACATCCAATAGTTTTGCAGCGAAATTCGATTTTGCACTATAATCAAAGCATTTATGACAGGTTGGTTTTCTCCAATTTACGAAGAAAGGGAAATGATTAGGACTCATGCGAAGTAAACGTCCCGCTTTTCTATGAGCTACATAATGGTTTCTATTTATGATTACACATGTTTAAAAGATAGTTCATATGTGTGGAAAGGACTTTCTAGTAAATATGTGCCATGCAGTTGGATTTAAAGCAATTGGAGCTTGCTAATATACTATTCTTAAGGTTCATCTATATCAAAGTTCATTAAAAAAGCAGGGCTATGGAAAATAGAAGAAGAAAGGAGCCCTTTTATGGTGATAGTGTCAATTCACTAGCCAAAGAAGACAATGATTTCCGTTGGTCTGCCTCCTACCAGTGGTTCTTGAACAAGACTCTAGAATAAAAGCAAAATGACAAACTTTGTACCACAGAGCTCGTCAATGCTACCTGTGTACCTGAATTTTTTGACTTCAAAGAAATTGTATCTTGGTGTGCCTGAAGGTTCGATTCTAGGACAAGAATGATTAAAGTAACAACAAAAACAAAGAATCCAGTCATCCTTACTCCGAAGACGATCAAGAAAATGCTCTATCTTACATACGCAAATAAAACTCTTCAACTTGTCGATACAGACGCCTTCCTAGCCTCTCAGGCAGGGGGTTCCAATGTGTTGAGAGACTTTCTGTTATCGTCTGCAAACATGCCATCCAACCTTTCGATGATCGTTATAACCTTTCTACAAGAACCATACCGAGACATACAATGGCTGCATATTTAGTGTTCGCAAATGTCTTTTGCAATTTATTTGACAGTCTCCATGTTAAAGACACTGCAAGATACCAGATATAAAAAATATGCAAAACATAAACGAAATGCTAGAAATGACAGAATAACAGTAAAATATCCATCATAATCTTCACAATACACAGAAATGATATACGAAATATCAACAGAAATAGCACTTTGAATCAGATAGCAATGTTCACAGGCCTCTTCGAGGGGGCAACCTCCAATTGAGCAGTGCTCTGTTACAATAATATCCAAGCTAGGGTTCTCATACCCTCGACTCCTATTTATACTAAAAAGAAGC
>ML801858.1:269746-299304 GCA_009831015.1 Picea engelmannii
GAAGATCCTTCTAGAAGCGGAAGCTTCTATTAGGTCTTCTTACATCTGCCTTATTCTATTTTATTGAAAGGTCTTATTAATATTGACCTTTATTACATCCGAATACATTGATCTACCTATGTGCGGGTTAGGATCTTAACAGACACTGTAAATAAACACAACAAACCAATTTAGTTCTAGCACCCAGTACTATGCAAACATAAAGTACCATTCAATTTTTACATTGTTTAAGATAAGTTTGGTAAAGAGCTCAAACACATGTTGGTTGGGGTAGATCCCCAGAGAATAATTAAGGAATATGAGGAATTTTTGAAGGGAAATAACATTTGCATTCAAGAGGAAAACCATACATACATTCGCTTGTATAGTTGTCAAGAAAAACCCCTTCTACTCCCTAAATTTGTCTGCGATAGATATTTTGTCGCGAAAGTTTGTCGCCAATATAAATCCTGGTGTATTTTGTTTGATGGGAAGATAAAAACAATTCATTACATTGCCTTTTCGAGTTGGGGACATAATCATCAGGAATCTGGAGCATCTGAAGAAGTCTCATAAACACTTAATCTGTTTAATATCCCAACAGAAAAGGAAACAAAGCCCAAATAGACACAATTCACAAGATCTAGGAAGCCTAGGAAATGTTGATGATATGGAAATCAAGAGTACAAAGCGACCGGACTGGGTAGCCCAGAGAATTTTTGAAAGCCAAGAGATTACACAGGACTTCACAACAGAGGAACCCATGTTGTTTGAGGACCAGTTCTTGGCAATGCACAATACTCAATACAAGAAGAACAAAAAGAAGTTGTAGATAGAGAAGGTCAATGTAAAAAAAAAAGGTGGTTTAGAAATTAAGGTCAGTAGTCGATGTCTGAGGAGTTGCGCCATCTGAACTCATGCAACTGCATTGTTCTACAAGAGATTCTCTTAAAGATTCAATTTTGGAACAAGATTTTCAAACCATTAAATTTAAGAAAATAATAAGTGAACTTGAGGAGGCACCAACTCCCAAGCCATTGTTTGCACAACCATTGGCCGTACTTTTAGTAGAAAATCTCCTCCAAGTACTCCAGGAACCTCAAAGTCAATTAGGAAAGTTATTCAATTGTTGAATGGAGTGAGACTCTATGTTTTTGATAACATTAATAGTAGACTCAATATAATCAAATAGGTGTAGGAGGTCAACACTAGTCTATGTGATTTTTCACAAAGGATTTCAAGTTTTACTAGACATTTGCAACATGATGAAGGCTACTACAAAAATGAGCTAAATACTTTCATCGCACAACTCACTAGTATGACAGACCATCAAAGAAATCAGTAGGGAATTCCTTCAAGCAAAAGAAAAAAGAAAATAAAGGCAGGTTGGGAAGAACGAGTAAAAATGATGTAAGATGCAATTGCTACTTGCAAACAAATCAATGAAAGGAGAGGTGATGCTATTTTAAAAACATTTGATGTTGTTAAAGAACTGTAGGGTCCAAATATTTTTACGAATTCAACCATCATCACTAAAGAGGAACTTGACAGTCACTTGGAGGCAATGAGGACTTCATTAGCTAACGACTTCGACAATCTCATGGAGTTTCCTGAAGAAGAACCGAAACAGTGGCTTGTTACATTTTTGAATGACGAGGACCACTTGTCAACCATCAACCAAATCCTAGTGGAATGCAAAGAAGTAGAGAAGGACATTTTTGCGCTTCGAGTTAAGTAAGAAATCACCATCCCACCAATCAAGGACTATACTGATCACTGGGTCAAGAACGCCTTGGAACAAATTGTTAACCTAGAATAACTTCCACTTCCACAGATTGTTACTTCAACAGAAGGCCAAAACAACAAATGTTATAAAGGCACATCCATAGAAACAACAAACAAACGAGAGTAACATAACATTTCATTCTTGGTAAGTACTCAAGGATCCATTGCATCTTCTTTTGCTCTCCTTTTCTTTTTTCTGACTTAGTAATTGCTCAAAATTATTTGTTTTATGACTTGTGAAGACCTAAGATCAGTTTCTAACTATCTTTCTTTCTCTCTTCAAGGTCTTTCTTCTATTTAATGGTCAGCGAGAGCCTCAATCCCAGTCCATTTACATGAACACCTTTACTTTTTACAAACATTATTTAAAATACAATTGTATATTTTTTGAGCTTGCCGAAGAATTGTTTTGGCATAGATGGCTAGTGATTTTCCAGGCTTTGAGTTTCAAATTGAATTTTCAAATCTGTGTTCACTCTTTATGATTTTTCAATGAAATATCATGTTAAGTTATCTGCATATGTGGATATTTACTTTCATTCTGTGAAATTCTATTTTGACTTTTTTACTTTTTTACACACATTATTTTAAAGACAATTATATATTTTTTGGGCTAGTCGATGCACTGTTTTGGCATAGATGACCACCGATTTTCTAGGCTTTGAGTTTCAAACTAAATAGTCAATTCTATGTTCTCTCTTTATGATTTTTCAATGAAACATCATGTTAAATTTTATGCATATGTGGATATGTACTTTCATTCTGTGAAATGCTAAATTTTGACCTTTATGTTATGATTTGTAAATTTTGTATCGTATTGTGAATACTTAATAGAATACACCCTGGTCCTTTCTCTATTTTTTTTTTGAATGTTTACTTAACAAACCAACTCCATTGTTAGGTTTTGTTTTAATCGTGTATGATGAGAATTTATGTTGCTCCATTTAATTATTTTTAAAAGTGAAGGAGGATTTGTCATGCTCAGGTTCTTTTCGAGACTTAAACATCCTTAGATATCAACAATGGTGATTGGACATTATCCAGTAGACCAACACTTTTATGCACATCATCTTCTTTTCCGTTTGTTTCGTTTACAAAAGAAGTTTCCCTATTAAGATGGAACTTTGACAATTCCTCTACTTTTGCATTGTGTTTCATTTGTTTAGTTCTTCGCACATTGTATTTTTTGAGGTTCGGTTAAAAAAACGGTTTTCCTATTAAGCTAGAAGTTCAAGAATTCCTCTGCTTTTGCATTGTGTTTCATCTCTTCAGTTGTCTGCACATTGTCTTTTATGAACTTTGGCAAAAAAAACCAGTGATACTAGTAACCAATTTTTGATATGCTACTATCAATTTCAATCCTCTGCATAAGGAACATATGTTGTACAGGGAACTCTACCGCATCTGGTTTATGCAAGTCCTAACATGCACATACTTTACATTGTTTCCAAACATCCTAACCTCTGCACACTTTACATTGCTTCCGACACATCCTGACCTCAACACACTCTACATTGCTTCCCTCACATATTCACCTTCGTATACTTTTCACAAAGTTTTATGCTAGATGTTTTTACTTGTTTTTACATAGTTCTATGTTAAATTCCATGTCTTGTGCGAATAACTACAACCCGTTTGCTTCTCGTATATCCTAACCACCACACACTTCATTTTAATGGATTTTATGTGCAATGCTTCGACAACTTCATGATTACCCTATTTCTTCGCACACTTTCACTTTCTCACAAAACAAAGAATTAACACAAACATTTAGTTATTCTATCATTCTTTTCCAAAATTTTATTCCCCTGACCATGCTTTGACATTTTGCCATGAATATGCTACAATTTTAATATAAATTTTCAAGTGCATAGTCAACCAGTGAAATACAAATCAACAAAACATTTCCTTCTTAAGTCAAGCATCCATTACATCTACTTTTTCTCTTCTTTCCCTTTGATCACTTAGTAAATCCCTAGTCTTATTTGTTTTGTGATTTGCGAAAAGCTAATACCCATTTCTAGATATCTTTGTTTATTTCTTCTAGGTCTTCTATTTAATGGTCCATTCTTCTCGTTTAAAAAACACATTTTTCCTATTAAGTTGGAAGTTCGAGAATTCCTCTCCCTTTGCCCTGTTTTTCAACTCTTCAGTCCTCTCTACATTACCTTTTATGAGCTTTGCTTAAACAAACAGTCATACCAATGACCAATTCTTGATACACTATTGTTAATTTCAAAGTTGTGCACAAGGAACATTTGTTGTGTAAGGAGCACTACCCCATTTGCTTCCTGCAAAACTTAATCTGTGCACATTTTACATTGTTTCCCACACATCTTAACCACCACACACTTACATTGTTTCCAACAAATCGTGAACTCGACACACTTTACATTGTTTCCCACGTATCCTCACCTCCACATACTCCTTTTTACATTGCTTAGTACATATGCTAACCTCCCCATTGAACATTTCACTTATTTACTAAGTTTTAACATTGAACACTTTACATTTTTGCTTATTTTTTTCAAAGTTTTATGCTAAATGTTTTTGTCTCAACAAAACTAAATATTTTTACTTGTTTTTTGGTTATTTTTATCATTGTGTATTTTCATAATGCAATTCTTCTTTATTATATGTATTATTTTTTGATAAAGACTATTCATTACATATGCATTTTGTTTTATTAAGTTTCATTATTCAAAGGCAAAGACTGCAATGCCATACAATACTTGTCTACAAATTAAATATATAATCTATAAACATATTCTTCAAAAAATATTTGGACTTTTGGTTAAGTAGGTTCACAAGTAAAAATATCTGAAATATATAAAACTATGTAAGTAAATATTTAATCATTTAAAAAAAATAAAAATAAAAATTAAATAAAAAATGTCATTACAGTTATTTTTTTTATTTTTGTTAGTCAAATCAATTATTGACAAAATTACAATTACAATTACAATGTTTAAATCTCATTTCCTAATGCATAAATAGAATTAGTACTTTCAAATATAGATGGATTATATTGGAATGATTCTGTTGTAATAGAATTAGTACAGATGAATTATATTGGAATGATTATGTTGTATTGTAGACAATTTTTCTAGATAAAAACTGTGTACTCTTGTTACAACTTTGTTACAACTTAGATAATTTTTTCTGAATAAAAACTGTGTATGACAATTTTTTTTTTTTTTGGATAAAAACTGTGTATGAGATTTCCAAAAACTATATATGAAATTTCCAATAAACAATCGGCATAAATTGTATTATGAATCTATCCATGTAAAAGCTCATAGTAAATACAAATACTATTTAGAATGCATGTGAGTGTACTTGTACAAACATGTTATAAGACATATTCTGGAGTTCACGTGACTCCCTCTGTGCATGCTTTTGTTTTTTTTCAGTTTCCGGGAAGGAAAAATGTGTGGGCTCCTGTAGCGTTTGATAACATCTAAAAATCCATTGTCTTCATTAACAAATATAAATTCTAAAGACACGTGATCGTCACGGTTCTTGCATGCATCTGCAAAGTAAGAAAAGTCAGATAAAATACGGGAGATACTTACAGAGCATCGATCCTAGGTTCATAGTACTTAGAAATTATCATATGTGGAATTTATGAATCCTTTTCTTCCAAATGTGCGAAGGTGAATTATTGTGATTTAACTATTCATACTATTTGGAATTTGTCATATGTAAAGCTTATCATGCATTTTCTATCAAATGTGCACAAGTGAATTATTCTATTCTGATTTAACCATTAATTCTCCTTCTCTATTTTGTAGAGAGTGACCCGAAATCTCAAAGTAGTGAATTCCATACAGTTCATCAATCTATTTTGATTATCTAATTTGATAACATCTTAAAAAAAGTTTTATAAGTTTCATAGATGACATATTTTAATAAGAAGATTATATATATAGTTGTATTAGAATTGTTCTTTAATTAGTTGAGAATTTGGGAATTTTTTGGAAGCTTCAACATCAATCAAATAGAAACTTAAAAACATGTTTCTTAAATAAAGAGTTTTAAATTAAAATGTAAATATTTTTATTTCATTATATTACAAATATATAATTTTCTCACTGTCCAGCGATTTGACTGGTAAAGTCTACGAAGGTATACATACCCTACCCCACCTCTTAAGAGGAAACACATGTTCTTAACCATTAGGCCCACTCAGGTTGTATGTTTTCCTTCAAGCCTAGACTAAACATAAAAGTTTGGATAAATCAATACCCTATCCATGGCAAGCATTTGCTTCAATTTGTTGTTGCTATCAACCAAACCATATCATTGATTTTTATTGTATTTTCATATTACAAGACTAGTACTATTTATCTTTTTTCAATCAAAAAAAGAATAATGCTTCAAATTTAGAAAAATGTTTGAAGTTTATATATGTAAAGTTAAATTTCAAAAAGATATTAAAATTATATATATATATATATTCAATTTTGTTTCTCATTTTTCAATGGAATCTTTATGGATATTAAAGTTTCAATATTGTGTTAAATATATTCATATAATTATTAGTACAAATTAAATTAGTAATTTCAATATAGCAACATTATCTTGAATTAAAATAAGATTTAAAATCTATTATTATCTCAATACATTGTAATTTAAAATATATTTTTTTAATATATATTATTGTCATTCCCAATTTTAAGTTTCCTGCAAATTTGAGATAAACTTATACTCATTGAGAGCATGGCTATGACTAGATACATAATGTATAAGAACAAGTTAAACACCATAGAATACAAAAGGCTTCCTAAAATTCCTTCAAAATCTAGTCATAACCACCATCCACTCAAGCCAGGATGGCATAAAGATTCATGGTCTTGGATAAACTATCGGGGAATCATGGAGGACACCATTTTGCAGAATAAAGATACTATTAAAAAAAACCTCAAATCAAAATTTAAGGAGAAAATGTGGTGTGATAAAGAGTTAGAGGAAAAAAGAAAATTAAGGTATTATAAAGATGTAATCAACCCTAATCTAGAAGATCAAAATTATCTATCTCTTTTGCCAAGTGTAAAGAAAAAATAAGCATTTCTAAGATAAGAAAAAATTCTCACCAGTGTTGGTCAATTCCTAAAACGTCATGGGATGAAAGAGTGTCACCTTTGTGACACTAAGAAGGTTGAAGATGAAAATCACTTTCTTTTAGATTTTTCAGCCTATACTCATATTAGATCTCATTTTTAAAATATGTGTCACACTACCAACCTTTCTAACCTCTTAACTCAACAAAAGTATGATGATCTTGGAAATATTTTCTTAATGCTTCTCAGAAACAAAATTCTAAAGAATGACAAATAATCACTTACCCTCACAAAATTCTAAAGAATGGAAAATAATCACTTACCCTCTTAAGATCCAATAGACTAATTCAATCTTAGTAAACATTAATCATCATTATATATAACTTTTTAAGAACTTATAAAATATTTAATAAGTATCTATTACTATAATGATTATTTAAAACTTACCATAATACATAATAAGTAAGTGTAGAATGTTGAACTTTGAGATTAGAATAAGATTTAAAATATTAAAATTTAAAAATTAAAACATTTTCCATATTTTAGTTATCTTTATTTTATATATAGATGTAAAGTTTGGATTTGTAAGATTGTACTTTTTACAAAACTTGACAATTTTTTTATTTATTTTTAGCAAATTCAATCATTTTATTTCTATAATTTAAATTTGATGTTTATAGTTTTAAAATCAAATGTAAAATTTCTTACTTTATTCTCTTTATTATTCTAAAATCATAATTAAATATTCAAAATATAAACATTATAAACATTAGAGTAAAGATTCTAAATATCAAAAGTGTATTCATATCAATACGTTCCTAAGTATTAATATTAATACTTTCCTAAATATAAAAAATTCTAATTAAAAATAAAAATAATTGTGAATGTATTCATTAAAATTATAAATATGGAGAATTTTTAAATATTGTAAAAATGTGATTTAAGGTACATATGATGATGATGATGATTAATGCCACTGAGACCGAATTGGTCTATCGGACCTTAAGAGGGTAAGTGATTATTTGTGATTCTTTAGAATTGTGTTTATGTGCTTAAAAAGTATTAAGAGAAGCTTTCCAAGATCACCATACTTTTGTTGAGTTAAGAGGTTAGGAAGGTTGGTAGTGTGACAAATATTTTGAAAATGGGATGTAATATGGGTATAGGCTGGACAATCTAAAAGAAAGTGTTTTTCATCTTCAACCTTCTTAGTGTCACAAAGGTGACACACTCTTTCATCCCGCGACATTTTAGGAATTGACCAACGACTAGTTTCACTATGGAGCTCACAAGAATTTGTTATTATCTTAGCAAAAACAGATAGATAATTTTGATCTTCTAGATTAAGGTTGATTACATATTTATAATAACTTAATTTTATATTTTCCTCTAACTCTTTATCACACCACATTTTCTCCTTAAATTTTGATTTGATGTTTTTTAATAGTATATTTATTTTGCAAAATGGTGTCTTCCATGATTCCCCAATAGTTTAGCCAAGACCGTGACTCGATTTTGAAGCAATTTTATGAAACCTCCTATCCTCCATGTTGTTTAACTTATTCTTATACATTAGGTATCTAGTCATATCCATGCTCTCAGTGGGGGAGATGCTTGTTTCTAAGAGGAGGATGAGATAGGGCACATTTCCTTTAATTTTGATATTATAGGTTACAAAATTCTTTTGTGTTTTCTCTATCTTTCTCCGAGATTCACGAGAGATACTACAGCCCCAGATTTCACATCCATAAAGAATAACATGTGTAAAAAGAGTCTCAAAGAGGAGTTTCTTCTTATCCCAACTCCAAAGATCAGCTAATTTACAATTATTTTCAAGCCCATAATAAGTTTTCCATCCCCCAATAATCCTTTTCTCAATGCTATAATTCCAATTGAGCTTGTGGTGAATATCAATTCCAATATATTTGTATGAAGTCACTTCCTCCAAGTTGTTGTCATATACGAAGGTATCATAAGGGATCTTATTGGATTTAATAATCATGACCTTAGTCTAATCAATATTAACAATCACAACCATATTGGAGAAAAAATCCTTGAGGATTTTTAGTTGGTTTTCAAGATCATGGGGACTCATTTCCATAATAACAATATCATCGACATAAAGAAGAAGATTGATGACTGTACCAGTGAGAGTAGGGCTGACACAACTTGCTTTTTCCAAGCAATCTTCTAACTTGTCAATGTAAATGCTAAAAAGGGTAGGGGACAAGGGACAACCTTGTTTGACTCTGATATTGCAATTAATTTATTTTGACTAGCCGTCAGTGTTTTTAAACTTAGCAATAACGTTCTCATACATCCTTATTGCAACAACCCTCAACTTGAGAGGCAATTTTATCTCTTCCAACCTATTCCAAAGTTTTTTCCTAGGAACCATGTCAAAAGTTGTTCTAAAGTCAACAAAACAACAAAAAAGATTGGTTTTAGTATTGCAGAACTCCTCTACAATGATCCTAAAGGTAACAATATGGTCCATAGTTGAATGATATCTCCTAAACCCGGCCTAACCTTTAGCTCTTTAACTGTGATTTTATAGCCAGAGGCTAATCTTCTTTTCCAAAATAATTCCATAAAGCTTGGATAAAATCGAACTAATCATAATGGTCCTATAATTAGAGGGAATGTTTCTATCCAAATTTTTAAAAATAGGAACAATGAGGCTTTGCATCCAAGATTTAGGGAAGCCCTGCTTGACTGCTAAATTAAAGAGCTTGTGTATGTGAGGGATAAGGATTGGCCCTCCGATTTTAAAACTTTCATCTTGGTAGCCTTCAATGTCCTTAGCTTTCCCATTTGCAAGTGGCTTAACCCCGAACTCTATGTCATCTAAAGAAAAAACTTCTTCCTTTGTAGGGACAATAGGAATGGTGTCCATGGCATTAGGGAACTCGCAAAGACTTTTAAGGTAGGAATTTCAATCCCTTAAGGGAATCCTACTATTTTCTTTAGTATTGCATTTTAGAATTTGGCTCCAGAACTTCTTAGGATCCAGCTTATATAGTTTTGAATGTGGTTCTTGCCTTTTATTGCTATAGTATCTTTTTTTCCTTTTAATTAGGGATTTGTAAGTATTGATATTATCGAGTTTTAAGGAGTCATTAGAAGCATACCTAATGGATTTCCTAGCAATTTTACATTCTTTATCACACCAAGGGTTGGTCGTTCTATTATTCTTTTTATACGACACCTCGAAAGAGAACTTATTAATAGTAGTGGAAAGGGTAGTTGTAAAATTATGATAGAGTTATTCAATGTTGTCCTTATAAGTTAGGAGATTTAATTTACTATTTAAATCCTTTAAGAAAATGTCAACTTTACTTTTTTCAAAGTGCAAATTCCTTTGATTATCGGAATTCTCTTCAATGGCGCTCCTATGCATGGAAAAATTTAGATTCAGGGTTAAAGGTTTATGATCAGAATCAGGCTCATGGTCATTTAAAAGGTAAAAAGTTTCTATTTTGTTGGAAATGGGGATATCAGATATCACATAATCTACAACACTACTGTAAATTCTAACCTTGTATAATGTCTACTGTAAACAGATATTCAGAAAAGAATAGAAAAGATACAATGGCAAATGCAAACATTACACAGAGATTTTTCCCAAACTGGGAAAACCATCATATATTATATTCATACATTGTGTTACATTATTTACAATACAATATACATATAGGAGCCAACGACATTCCAAAACCCTAACCCAATGACCTGGATTAGTCCAAAACTCTAATTCCTTAACCGGAAATAGAAAACCATCGGCAAAAACCATGTGTCGAAAAAATCACCTAAATACATGAAATGTTTCCCAAGGTAGGTGTCACATTTCCTGAGGCAGAAAAAAAAATTTGGGGGCTCCACCCCCCTCTAACCCCCCTGTGCGTCCGGTGCATACGCTTAGACACTACTACTTGTGTAAAGAATATAACACATGCCCAACATTCTCCCACTTGTTGTTTTCTTTACACACAGAGGTTTACAGGGTTACATAGTCAAAAATCTAGGGCAGCAATGCCCATGGATCCTTTGTACCAAGAGAACTTCTCAGTGCTCACGGATTTTGTTAATGAGTCTGCAACATTCTTCAAAGTGTCCACCTTCATCAGTGATACTTTCTTTTCTTCAATCATGTCTCTCACAAAGTGATATTGAACATCAATGTGCTTTGTCTTTGAATGATAAGCAGGGTTCTTCGCCAGAAAAATTGCACTCTGACTGTCACACTCTATCCTTACATCTTGTTGTACCAACCCAATACCTGAACACAATCTTTGTAACCATACTACTTCCTTACTTGCATGAGTGGTTGCCATGTATTCAAATTTTGTAGTTGAAAGTGCCACTACAGCCTGTCTTTTGCTCATCCAACTTATTGCTCCTCCAAACAGCTTAAACACATACCCGCTTGTAGATCTCCTACGATCCAAATATCCAGCCCAGTATGCATCCACAAAGCCATGTATATCGACCACTATGTCCAATCTTGGTCTTCCTTCGTAGAACAATCCATAGCTAGCAGTGCCACACAAATACCTGAAAACCCTTTTACTATTGTCCAATGCTCCTTCCCTGGTCTTGACATATCCCTGCTCAAAACTCCCACTGCATGTGCAATGTCTGGTCTAGTACAGACCATTGCATACATCAAACTGCCAACTGCACTCGCATATGGAACATGAGACATGTCCTCCTCTTCTTCATGTGTCTTGGGACACAGATCCGCATTTAGATTTACACCAACAGGAATAGGAACCTTGACCGGTTTACATTCCTGCATATTAAACCTATGCAATATTGTGTCGACATATTTTCTCTGATTTAACCAGAGTTTCCTCCTTTTTCGATCTCTTTTAATTTCCATGCCCAAAATGAAATTTGAAGCACCAAGATCCTTCATGTCGAATTTAGAGGACAACTAAGTTTTCACATCCTGGATAATCTCCTTTTTGTTTCCTATCAACAACATGTCATCCACATACAAGACCAAATAAATCAAATGATCACCAATTAATTTAGAATACACACAGTGTTCTAATCCTTCCATCTATGAGTCTCAACTTGACCCTTCCTCTTCCTATGATTCTGGTTTTCGAATCATTACCTAAGAAACCTCCATCATACTTTTCATATTCTCAAAACCACTCCCTGTGGGGAGTCATATGAAAATATGTGCCTGAGTCAATCAACCATGCCTCATGATTTGCATCTGTGCTTGAAGAGGCCAAGTACACATCCCCTCCTTCTTCCTTGGAGGTCTTTTCTTTTGTAGAAGAAGATTCTTCAGATCCCTTCTTTTTCTCAATTTTGGATCTACACTGCTTCTTGTAGTGCCCTTCTTTTCCACACCTCCAACATGCCCTTACAAACTTTCTAGGAGATTTAGATCTACCCTTAGACTTAGATCTCCCACTTGAAAAAATAGATCTATTTCTTTCCTGGGAACGTCGTCTTGCAAATAATGTGTCTGTGTTATGTCCTTCCATATTCTTTCGTCTCATCTCCTTCGACAACAAAGATGAGACCACTTCTTCAAACTTCAAAGAAGTTGTATTACTACTTATGGCCACAACTAGACTATCCCACGAGTCTAGTAAAGAACACAACAAACTGATACATTTATCTTCATCTGAAATTTTAATATCAACAGATACTAATTGACTTACCACGATATTGAAGGCATTCAAATGCTTTGCCACCGAGTCTCCATCTCTCATCCTCAAGTTATACAGCTTCTTTCTCATGAATAGTTTATTTACCAGGGACTTAGACTGATACAACTTCCCCAACTTTTCCCATAAATCCTTGGTTGTAGCTTCCTCGGACACATTCAGTAATACTGAATCGGAGAGACACAGTCGAATTGTGCTCTTTGCCTTCTGATCTGTCTTTTTCCAGTGATCTGCAAAAGTTCCTGTAGGTGCAGTACCTAGATCTACCACGATCTACTGATCTCTGTCCACCAAAAGATCTTCCATCTTGAGCTTCCACAACTCAAAGCTTTTCCCATTAAACTTCTCGATCTCCATCTTCGAATTGCTTGCCATTTCTTTTCACCTGAAAAACAATACCGCAAATCTCCCACTGTAACAAGGCTTATCATAGTCCCAAGCCAAACCCTTGACCATAAAGGCGTCCCCCTGAAGCCAATAAAGCTCTAATACCAAATGTAAATTCTAACCTTGTACAATGTCTACGGTAAACAGATATTTAGAAAAGAATAGAAAAGATACAATGACAAATGCAAACATTACACAGAGATTTTTCCCCTGGAAACCCAAACCGGGAAAACTAACATATATTATATTCATACATTGTGTTACATTGTTTACAATACAATATACATATAGGAGTCAGCGGCATCCAAAACCCTAACCCAATGACCTGGATTAGTCCAAAACCCTAATTCCTTAACCGGAAATAGAAAACCATCGGCAAAAACCATGTTCCGAAAAAACCACCTAAATACATGACACGTTTCCCGAGGTAGGTGTCACATTTCCCGAGGCAGAAAAAAAAAATTAGGGGCACTGCCCCCGGACCCCCACGCGGGGGGCTTTGCCCCCCTCTAACCCCCCTGCGCACCCAGCGCATACGCTCAGACACTACTACTCGTGCAAAGAATATAACACATACCCAACAACTACTACATAGCCCATGCATACAAGTCATCTGGTTGGAGTTTGGCCACTTCATTACTCCATTGCAAATTATTAGGTCTTGAGAGTTGCAGAGCTTGACCAACTCAGTACTAAACAAATTGTCAATTAGGTCTTCAAATATTCTTTTGTATCTATTAGATAAAACAAGGACCTCATCTAGCCATAAAGGATTATGGTTGGAGTCATTACTTAAAAGAGTAGCTTGTTTAGTTGCAGTCCTAGCATTAAAGTCTCCTAGCAGGAGGATATTGCCTTCATTTTTCAAACTATAAATAGCTTGTTCTAAATTATTATAGGAACAATTGTTATCTAGATTGTTTTTCTTATAAAAATTAGAATTAATAGGTGCAAAATAACAAATTGCTATATATATCTTCTTAGCATCGGTGTATGAAATTTCTATCCAAATGTACTGATTAAGAGGGTCAATCTTATGAAGTTGAATGTGAGGAGAGATGCTTTTTCTAATATAACAAGCTATGCCTCCTATCCCTCTACAATGGGATTTTTTGTTCCATGCCGACCACAAGACAAATCCTTCCATGTTAGGGACCTTAGACTCTTCATGCTCCCAAGTTTCAACTAGACAGATAATATCAATATCACTCGGGATCCAATTTATCATAGGACCTTTGCGCCATGGAAAGTCACACCAATTCCAAAAAAGGATCCTGAGTGTCCCAAATTCCTATTTATTATTATCCTTCTAGTCTCTATCCCTAACAATATCTTTTCGATTTCTAATTATTTCCCATTTTCCTTCTTTCCTGACTTCCTTTAACTTTTGAACTTCCTTCCTTAATTCAGCTTGGTCTTCGGGAATGAGGTCTTCATTTATAAATATTCCCGACCCTTTTAAGCTTAGATATTTACAGAAGTGTGCTATATTTATAGCCATTACAACTTACTTTAACACGGATCAACCTATATTTGTGATCAATTATTTTTTCTAGCCTCTTTTCTTCTATGAGGTAAGTTGTATCAATTTGTGATTTATTATTTAATTCTTCTTTTACTATTGCTAGTGTATCCTCTTCTTGTTGTTCTTTTATACCAAAAATTATGAGTTTCAAGGATCTTTTATTATGCTCATGTTCCAGTTCGATTAGCTGATTCATTTCCTCTTTGATGGGTTTGATATCCAATTTGTTTTCCATATTATTGAGGGTCAAATTGTTGGTTAGTTTTTCTTCTAACTCTTTAATCCTATCTCTCAAGTTGTGATTTTCTTCAACCCCTCCTTCTTGGGTTGATTGTTTATGTTTTTCCATTTCTTGAATCATATCCTTCATGGTCTGCAATTCACTCTTGAACCATAATAATCTATCTTCTATTTGAGTTTGAATGGTATCTTTAATTTTTTTATCAATCATTGCCTCTAGCTCTATTTGGAGTTTTACATCTCTTTATTCACTCATTTTTTCTAATGTTTCTAACTCAATTTGGATTTTGGCATCTCTCTCTTCTCTTCTTTTTTCTATTGATTCCATATAATCGTAAAGGATATCTAGGGTGATTTTGGGGGGCCTCCCGCTATTAGGATGAGTTTTTGGAATAGGTGGTGAAGTGTTCATATTGAAAAGAAGAGAAAAAAATGTAACAATTATTATTTTGGATTGACTTTATTTCTCAAATCAAATTTTACTTATGAAACTTAAAATAAAATATATTTAAATCTCTTTCGATTATAAATATATTTTAAATTAAAATTGAATGAAAGTAAAAAGTGACTCACCTCATTTCACATGTCCAATTGCTCAATCGGTTGAAGAAGCCAAAAATAATTTCCGAAAACCGATATCTCCTTCAAAAAAACATAAAAGTATTATTCTCGTTCAAAGAAGTATTATTCCCGTTCAAAACCACAGAGAAATATTATTCCCATTCAAAACAACAAAGATATAATTTCAAAACAGCAGAGAAGTATTATAAATTTTTATTATAATTAAACTTATAAAATAATAACTATAATATTTAAAATTGAAAAATAAAAATATTAATTGATGCCATAATACTCTTTAATTAGTATTAACATTATCGAAAATTTTATTATTAGTCTATCTTCATTTTAATTTTAAATTTATTATGTTTCTAAAATCCTAGGGATTTGATCCCTCTTAACCTTTATTAAATCGAGAATTAAAATGGATATGAATTTATTTTGATTCCTTATAACATTAAAAATTAAAAAAAAAAAAACAATTAAGTATATTAATATCAATAAATTCCTAAATATCAATAAATATATTAAAAACAATAATTAAAAAAACAATTAAGTATATTAATATCAATAAGTTCTTAAATATCAAAAGTTCTAGTTAAAAATAATTGTGAATGTATTCATTGCATTTCCATATTAACATTATCAACAATTTTAATACTAGTCTATCTCTATTTTAACTTCAAATTTATTAAAAGTAGACTTTGAGATTATGTTGGTTCCTCTTAACATTAAAAGTTAAAAATCAAATTAAGTGTATTAATATCAATACTTCCTAAATATAAAAACTTATAATTAAAAATAATGGTAAATGCATTCATTAAAATTATAAATTTGAAATTTTTTTGAATATTGTAAAAATGTGATTTAAAGTACACAAATTTATATGTTATTTTTGAAATATATATAAAATATGTTTTATCTTAAAAAAAAATTATAATAAAATTTATAAAATAATAACTAAAAAATACATTTAAAAATGTTTTTTAAATTTATAATTTATTTAAAATTGAAAAAAATAACATAAGTTGATGCCATAGTAGTATCTTTCATTTCAATATTAACATTATTAACAATTGTAATACTAGTCTATTTTTATTTTAACTTCAAGTTTATTAAGTGTCGAGAGTGACACCTTGGGGATTTGATTCCTCTTAATGTTTGATAAATCTAGAGTTAAGATGGATCTATGTTGATTCTAGTTGCTACTTTTTGTGTCAAAATTTTAGATGATTATCATTATGCATATGTATATGTTTTATATGAAGTTGATCCAGTGAAATTTATTATCATCTATAACCTAGAGAGTATTATCAATAAGGTCACTTCAAAAGTTATATGACGAATAAGGTGAATAATAATAAAATAAAATGTTTAATGATGAAGCAAGTGAATAGTAAATAACTAATAAGATGCATATAATACATCACACTCACTCACACACACACACACACACACACACACACACACACACACACACATATATTACATAGTGGTCAATCTCAATCTATTTTCTTTAGCTTTTCTTATAGCCACACTTGCTAGCTTTTCCATGGAACCCCCACACAATTTATCAAATCTTACTAAAACACATGTGAGAACCCCCACATAATTTATCAAATCTTACTAAGACATATGTGGGAGCTCCAGAGGTTAAAATTCCATGGATATATGCAATTTTTTCTACAACTCCAAGATCACCATTGACAAGTTTTGCATTAGTCCACAATTTATTCTCTATTCTTGTCATTGGTTAAGTGTCATTTCTTGCAACTAAATTTTTTACCATGTTCTTTGTTGTTCACTTTTTTGTCTTCTTCCATCTTCCTTTTGTTGATTACTCATATGACCTATCTTCTCCCTATGTCATCGAACATGTTCTTGTGTCTCTCTTCTTACATCTTCAACATTTACATCATTCATTTCTTCATTATGAAGGAACGTGATAATATAAACAATTGTACCACGATTGTAACAAAAATCCTATAAGAAAAGGAGGATGTGAAATATATCATAGATGCCAATCATAAAAAACAAATGATCCAAACACAACACTGAAAAGAGTGTACTCAAATCAATTTTATCCGTTTCAATGCACTATAGTAAGAGCAATGTAGCAAACAATTTGGTCAAAAATTATTAACTTTATGAACACTCAAATCTATGCATTATAATGAAATCAATGCACAAAACATTGAAACCAATGCATTGCAATCAATTTTATCCATTGTACAAATACACCATAGTAAGAGAAATATAACAAACAACTTAGTCCATAGTACAAATAATGAAATCAATGCACAATCAATTTTATCCATTATAAATCTTCAACAATCACCACACAAACCTTTTCTATAATTAATTTTCATTTTTTAATAAAATGTATGCATATGTAATTATTCCTTCATTGATGTTTATCACATAAATGAATAGAAAACCATAATAATAATAATAATAATCTATTTTTAAGGTCACAGCCAAGCCAGACACCAAATTGGTGTATGATTCCCCCTCCGCCCAAGAGTAAACTGATTCAATAAAAACCACAAAAAACAAATCAACAAACTCAATAACCGAATAAATAAAATCAAAGCAATTCATATTGAACTTGCTTAGATTTGACAAACTTGTTGGAACATTCCAACACATGCTTGTAACGTTGTTTATGGAGGAAAATGATCGCTTTGATGAAGTGGAAGGTAAGTGGTATGATATTTAGACAATATATGGAGGAGAAAAATATTCTAGGGAAGGCATAATTGAACTTAAACATAAAGATATGTGGGAAATTGGAAGCTTGGAAATGCCAATCCTCTGCATAGATTACGATGACTAAAGCCATGATATCATATATTTAAACATCTATATTTGAAATTCTGATACCTAGGATTATGTTTTATTTGAATATATTGTTGCTCTCAAGCATTAAAGCCTAAACATATTAACCAAAATTATGTTTTATTTAAATATATGGTTTCTCTTTGATAGAATATATCCTCTAATACAACAACCAATTCTTATGATCTAATTGTAAAGACCCCTCTTCGTTACGACAACAAGCAAAGCAGAAAGTGCAATTTTTTTTTTTTGTTTTAGGCAGGAAGGCAATGACGACAAATGGTTGAACCACACGGCCTGGCAACGAACACAACTACTCAGATAAGGCAACAGACAACTACGACTCCACGCACTAGCACAAGAGAAATTGGGTGAAACATGCATAAATCAACAGATAGGACGACTACCTGCCCGACACAATGGTCTCGACGACCAATCACTAGAACCTCTATGGAATGCAAAACCCAACACATGAAGGTGTTACAACCCAAGATCCAACAAAGGACTTTCAAATCACTCACAATGGAAGCACCGAATTCGGCCAAGTTATCATTTGCCTCCATCCAATAGGGTGCGCCATGATCCCTTCATCAAGAATCATGTCATCCCCAGGTGATAGGTGCAACAATAACCCTGACGCAACACAACCTATCTAGACCAAGGGCTCAAGATAAATCCAACACGCTAGGATCCTAAGAACTGACAAGAAGACTACACCCACACCCCCAAGCAACAAGTCGACAAGGCACAAGACGACGTCACTCCAAGGAAAAAGCGCAAGCTAATACATGACTTCGCCAACAACCCAACCCATTTAAGAAAGAGGTCTAAGAGCGAAGGAGTGAACTGTAACTATCATATTATGGTCATAAATGTTATCATAAGGTGACCTAAGTTAGGCACTGAACAACATCAAGAAATGTTGATTAACAATACCCATTGTCCATTAAATTAAGTGAACTATTGAATCATGTTTCTTATATAATAGTCAATTTTGTTGTCTAATTTAACAAGTCTAATTAATCAATAAATACCATCTAAACTAACCATTTAACAATATATAACAATAATACCAACATCAATATTTACGTTATTAATCAAAACACTATTAACAATATTAATCTATAACACTATTAACAATGTGTATACAACACTATAATTATAACACCATAAAAAATATCAAATTACAACACGATGTCTAACAATATTAACAGTATTTATGCATAACAAGTTGTCTAATCTATTCTGTCTAGGTGCACCATATTGTTATCTAGTAAAACTAAAACAATAAGGTTCGTTGAATTAAGTAGCAATAGGGGTATCATGTTGGATTTGATAGATTCATTGGGTAACAAAGATATCATTGATATCACTGCCTTAATCCAAGATTTAGCTACCTATAAAATTATAAGGATTCGTTCAATATGAAATAAATCGCTCACAAGGTTGTTCCTTATAAACGCTAATAGTGCTACCTTATTATTATACAAATATTTAATATAAAATGTTGTCAATATAACTATCGTAACAATCAACACTAGCATACAATCGACGTTGTCAATGAACATTAAAATCACTGAGTACTAACCATTACTGGCAACAAATTTAAAAATGTCATAACATTTAAGATATTCAACGTGATAGTCAATTAAATGGCTGGGATGCAATTAAGAGGAAATCAGATGAATAAATAAAACACAACATAAATAATGTTGTCACCTAAGAGTCAATCAGCTATCAATCGTTGTCAGATAGTAATCGTGCATTTAGTAAAATTAAATGCAGCTAGAAAGAAAACGTTGTCACTGAAGGTACAAATCCACTAGTAAAAGAATGTTACAAAATGCAGGGGTAACAACAACAGGTTCGTTGGCAGTCGGGGTTAAAAAAAAACGCAGCCAAAGATGAAATACCTGTTGCTTTAACAAACGTTGAATATGCAGGCATTCACCTATAGAGAAACACATTGTCTTTTATCCAGGAATTACATTACCCTAACTATTAAAAATTGCAGTCATCGTGCACTCAATTAATGTGAAATTGCGGTAAAAATGTGTAATAGCTGAGGAAGGGACGTTGTCCAATTCATTGTATATACAAATTCGTAGTGAGAAAACGCGGGTATATAAATATTGTGCATGGTGCCAAACCGTGGATCTGAAATTGTGCAAGTGGCAATAAAATCGTGGTTTAAGGAAATATGGGTATAAATTAGAATTCAAAACACAGAGTAAAAAAAAATCAATGTGGTTTATCATGGTGGACGCTCTAACTTTAATAACACAACACCTAGGCACAAAATTTACTGTTGTTTTGCACAAAATCGTGGTCAGATAAAGGGGAAAAATCACAGAGTTTAACATCACGTTTATTGAATTTCATCAATAAAAAAAAAAACTGAGTTTTACCATAAAAAATTTCGTTGAGTTTTAACACACCAATTTTCACTGAGTAAATTCACCATCATTGTAACATATATTGCAGAGAAAAAATGCATGCCAAGTGTATGGAAAACGCAGAGAAAACTTCTCCTATAAAACATATTAAAATGCATAGGGAAAATCGTTGGCCAGATGGGTCAGAACGAAAGGTAAATTGATCTTAAAACATAATGAAATTGCAGAGGAAAATTACAGTCAAGGTATTAAATTGCAGAGCGAAAATTCACCAGTATGTAAGGAATAAAATTTCAGAGTAAAAAGATAAAAGTATTTCGTCAATCAAGACGCGGAAAAAACGTAGGAGAAAAAGGCAGTATCATCATTCCAACGGCAGGAGAAAAACACAGTAATAAGAGTAATAACATTCAACCATTACACAGTAACAATGCCACCATTCCACATTAAAAGCAACTACAAATCGTTGTCAACACAGAGCAGTAAAAGAATAAAATGCATTCTAGTGTGGCCTAAGGTAGAGTAAAAATTCGTCATCAAAGCAATAAATCACAGAGTTAATCAATCGCAACAAGGCGCAAGACAATCACTCGAACAGGAACAACCAACATGGGTAGACAAATGGGCAAAACATCCTTCACTCATCATCCATGCACAGAAAAGAAGGGCATTAGAATCTATACGCTGCTATGCACAGAAGTGACGACCGTCGATTTGGCTCTTGGCCAACTGCTCACGCGTGGACTGATGATCTAGGGATGAGGACGAAAGCTAAAGAACAAACTCTTCCAATAATCAATAAAACAACAGAACAGTCATAGAAATCAAGGATCGATGGCCAAGGAGATCAAATCGATGCAGCGAGCGTAAAGCTATGGTGAATTTAAGTTCTCGATTAAAAATGCTAAGTAAAACACTTTCATTACACAATTAAAAGTACAGAAATGAAAGCGCAAGTTCAATATTAATATACCATTGAAAATAAATGCGTGTGTACCGTAGCCCAAGGTGACAACTCCGAGTCGTTGTCCCGCGCACTCCATCCAGCTCCCGCTTGCCAATCGATGTGACTTCACTGGTACCTCTCAGCTAATGCTAGGGGTACTCTTCTTCCCCCTTAGCCCCCCGAGCCACAAAGGGGCCACGCACACTAAACCAAAGAACAATTAGCTCACATCTCACCTCGCAAGGTTGAGCTACCACTCCTCACCGAGCTGGGTATCCCAACTCCCACAAGATAAGTCAATCAAGTCAAAAATTTTGCAACGTAATGTTACGCATAAAAGAAGAGATCCGTCCTCCTCCTCCTCCCTCCTTTATATAGAGTTTCTAAGTGATTTCGTTTCCAATTTTCCATTTAATTTATTGTTCAATAATTTAATTAAAAAAAATCATCTTCGTACACGTGGCATCCATCCCCTTCGTTGCACCAGAAATTAATTTCATTAATTATTTAATTACTCCTATTTCCCTCACCCACCTAAAAGAATTCCTAGAATCACTCCTAGGTATCCCCATATTCCCTTACACATTTTAAAGACTTACGCCCTTACTAAATTCCTAGCTGAGTTCAATTTAGAAAGTTCTTAAATGCAAGAATCCTTACTAAGCTAGTCACTCTACTTTTTTTCCCCTTATGTTTCCCTTTTTCTTTATGTTTCCCCCTTTTTCCCTTAGTTTCCTAATTCTTTTTAAGTTTCCATCTTTTCCCTTTTTATCTAAAACTCAAATTAGCAAGTGTAGAAAATTACCTTTTACCCCTCTTTCCTTTTAATTAATAACTTTTAATTAGCATATGTAAAATAACAATCAATTCCCTTTTAAAATTTTAATCCCTCAATATCATTTGATTTTAATAAATTAATTGAATTTCTTACCCCCTTCTCATCACATGTTTAATGATTATTATTATTATTATTATTATTATTTCTTTTTTTTTTATTTTTTTTTTTTACCACAAGTATCACTTAGACCTAGATTTTATTTTCCTAGGTTGGGCAACATTTTATTAGGGAAATTGTTTTTAAATCTTTCTTATCATATTATTCGTTCTAAGGCCATCTAAGTTTATTCACTTATTAGTTAACAACGCGACGTGCCCTTCAGGACGCACTAGGTGCTCCAAGGGTGCCACTCACCTCATTCAGTTTCCCTTGTGCGATGTGCCCTTCAGGACGCACTACGTGCTCCAAGGGTGCCCTTCACCTCATTTTGTTTTTCTTGCGCGGCGTGCCCTTCAGGACACACTACGTGCTCCAAGGGTGCCACTTGCCTCTTGACTAACTTTGTAGACATCAAAAACCCTTGGAGTCAATACTCCCTCAGGTGATCTTATGGGAGACTAAGGGCCTCTAAGGAATAAGGCCCCTGCCTTATTGCGTGCCCCTTAGAATCATCATGAGTGACTATCACAGTCTTCCCTCAAGGCATCGTGGGTCTTCTCGAACTAGGTAATAGTTAACCTACAGTTTGAGCCATGGTGGGAGTGGTAGTAGGTTGTGGTAGGGTTGTTGTCCACACCTCTCCCTCAACTTCTCTGGTAGTTGTGCATGACCCCTCTACTCCACATGTGAGTCTGGTCGACAAGCTATTATCAACCTACATCATCAACGAATCATGTCAGAAATAAAATCCATAATAATAACATCTAATCAGATGTACATATGTCATATATACAACAATCAAACCCCAATAGTCCGCTCCCTAACTCGATCCGGAGTCCAAGGGTTTCTCGATGGCTCTGCATCCTCGAGGTCCAAAATCCTACATACTCAGGAGAACTGAGTCAATATAAACTTACTATATCAATACAAAAAAATAACATGTCTTCATATCCATAATGTCTCATAATCATCATCAAATGCCCAATAGTATAATAATTCGGATCACTTGCAAGCAAGTGTCCTCAAAGAATAAGTTCGCTCAGTGTGGGAAAGAGTGGGATGTTACATACACCCCCTCTTGGTATAAACTTCATCCTGAAGTTTCACAGTATATAAGTGCCGAAATAATGTGTAGCACAGTGTCATAAGTCTATCTATCAAACAAAAATGGAAACTATTGGCGCATATCATATGCATCCTCCCAGGTTGTCGAGTGCAAACTATAGTTGTCCCACTGGACCTTGACCTGATCTACTATTCGACGCCATATATGTCGAATGCAATGATCCAGGATGCGGATCGGCTCAGCCATGAGTGCCCCCTCATTTGATACCAGCAAGGAACTCAAGTCAATAACATGTGTAGGATCACTAGTATAATGTGTCAAGACAGATACGTGAAAATAATCGTGCATATGCCTCAAAGAAGTAGGCAAGGCTAGTCGATAGGCCACAGGCCCCTTCCTCTCCACAATCTCGAAAGGTCCCACGAAACTAGGAGAGATTTTATCTCCCTTTCCAAAATTGATCAAACTCTTATGCAGTTTTACCAGTAAGAAGACTCGATCGCTAACTTCGTAACTATGGTTTACGCAGTGCACATCGACATAACTCTTCTGTAGATCATGCACTTCTTTGATCCTTTGTCTTATTGTTTGAATTTGTTCTTCCATTTCTTGGATCGCTTATGGTCCCACCAAGACCCTATCCTCAAGTCGATCCCAACTCAAAGGCATCTGACATAGTCACCCACAAAGGAACTCGAAAGGCGCCATCTTAATGGTGCTTTGGTAACTGTTGTTATAAGCGAATTCTACCAGTGGCAAGAATTCTTCCCAACACTTTTGTTGGTCCATCACGTACATGCACAACATGTCTTCCAAGATTTGGTTTGTTCGTTCGGTCTACCCGTCAGTCTCTGGGTGATACGCAGTACTAAATTTAAGTTGGGTTCCCAAGGCCTCTTGGAAAATAGTCCAAAATCGTCCGGTAAACACCGATCCTCGATCGGATATAATCCTCTTAGGCACGCCATGCAGCCTCACAATATCACTGATGAAAACTCTAGCTATGTCAGGTGCCCGATACGTCGTACGCACATGAATAAAATGCACACTCTTCTTCAAAGTGTCGACTACCACAAAAATCGAATCTTGTCTCCTTGACGTCAGTAGCAATCCAACAATGAAATCCATCAAAATGACCTCCCATTTCAATTCTAGAATAGCGTGAGGTTGTAGTAATCCTACTGGATGTCTATGTTTAGCCTTCACCTGCTGACATTCTAGACATCTGGCCACGTAGTTGACTATGTCTGCCTTCATTCATTTCCAGAAGAATAAGGGTTTAAGGTCCACCCTCATCTTCGTGACTCCCGAGTGAGCCATGTACACTACTCTGTGAGCCTCATTTAGGATCAAACTCATCAACTCATTGTTTGGTGGTATGTAAATCCAATTTTTAAACCTCAATAGTCCATCTTCGTCAAACGTAAATCCTTCAAATCTTGGTCCCATCATTGTGTTTTGTCTGATAAAATCCTTGACCTCTTTGTACCAGTCATCATTGCGCTGTAAAGTTAGAATATTTTCACGTAGATTTGTTTGAAGAAACAACACCGAAAATATGCGTGGTATCCGACTCAATGCATCTGCCACTCTGTTCATTATTCCTTTTATGTAAGTAATCTCTAAATCATACTCTCTAATCAATTCCGACAAACGCCATTGCCACGCATTCAGGTCGCTTTGCATAAAGATGTGTTGTAATCCACAGTGGTCCGTTTTTAGTTCAAATTTTCGTCCAATAAGGTAGTGTCTCCAAACCTTCAAGGAATATACAATGGCTAATAACTCCAAATTGTGTGTTGCGTAGTTCTCCTCATGCCTTCTCAATTTCCTCGAGATGTAAGCGATCACTCGACCATATTGCATCAAGACTCTACCTAAGCCTTCCTTGGATGCGTCAGTGCATACCAAGAGTTCTGCATCCATGTCAGGGACCTTTAGTATCCGTGTCATTGTCAACAACTTCTTGAGCCTCCAAAATTCTTTCGTGCATTTCTCGGTCCAAACAAACTTCTTGTTCTTCTTCTGCAATTCTGTGATCGTATTTGCTATCTTCGAAAATCCCTCAACGAACCGTCAATAGTATCCTGCTAAACCCATGAAGCTACGCACTTCCGGGACATTCGTCGACATAGGCCATTCCATAATAACCTCGACCTTTGTTGAATCCATGGTGATACCTTCGCCGGAGATGACATGCCTTAAGTAGTGAATCTTCGATTGATAAAACAAGCATTTGGAAAACTTTCCATACAATTTGTGCTCTCGCAGACACTATAGTACCAAGCGCAAGTGCTCGTCATGCTCCTCCGTCGTCCAAGAGTAAATCAAAATATCGTCAATGAATACTTGGATGAACTTGTCCAAGTACTCACGGAACACCTCGTTCATCAAACTCATAAATACCACTGGGGCGTTTTTCAATCCAAACGGTAAAACAGTAAACTCGTAATGTCAAAACCTCGTATTAAAGGTGGTTTTAGGGACGTCATCCTCCTTGATCCGTAACTGGTGATACCCTAATCGCAAATCGATCATTGAAAACACAGTCGCACCCTTCATCTGATCAAACAGATCATCAATCCTCGGCAACAGATATCGATTCTTGATTGTTGCCTTGTTCAATTGATGGTAGTCAATGTAGAGTCTCCACGACCCATCCTTCTTTCGTATGAAAATAACAGGCGTGCCCCATGGTGACACACTTGGATGTATAAGTCCCAGGTCCAAAAACTCCTTTAGTTGCATTCTCAACTCCTGTAACTCCAGGGTTGACGTACGATAAGGTGTTCTTGCTATTGGTTCAGTACCTAGTTTTAGATCTATGGTAAATTCCAAATCCCTCTCCGGTAGCATCCCAGGTAACTCCTCTGGGAATACGTCCGCAAACTCTCTCACCACAGAAAGGTGTTCTAGACCTTCCGCTACTCCCTTATCGTTTAACACAAGGATCACATAAATATTACATCCCTTGTGAATTATTTTCCGTAACTGCAAGGAAGAGATAAACCTCAAGGAAACTCCCTGGTTCTGACCTATAATCATGTGTCTTTGTCCCTCATCATCAACCAAGCTCAATCATTTCGTCTTATAGTTGAGTATCGCCTCATGCGATTCCAACCAGTCCATACCGATCACAACGTTATAAGATCCTAAGATTGTGATGTACAGGTTGGCCCTGGTGACAAACTCTCCCAGGTTAAGGGTACATCCCCTAACCTTTATTCCAACCTTCTTTTTGGCTCCCGAACCCATCTCTACAAAGCTAAACTCATCATGTTCGACTGCCTTTACCTTAATCCTTTTTAGCACTTCACCAGAAATGAAACTCTCGGTAGCACCGAGATCTATCAAAATACTAAGGGTCTGGTCAGCGACGATACCTGACGTCTCGAGCATAGTCGACTGGTGCTTTTCCTGGTGGTTATTCACCACTGCATGAATCCGATGGGCCTTGCCCAAATCTCCCATGATAGTGGGTCTGGCTGATCCAGATGCTCTAGTCCTCTCCACTGGGCAGTCGCGTTAGTAGTGTGGTTCCTCACATTTCCAACACCCCTTCTTCGGTCCAGTACTCTTGGTACCCGAAGTAGGAGCTGACGGCCCACTGACCTGGAACCCTAGTCTGTTATGTTGAACAAGCCTAAACTATTGCGGCTACGGTCAACATTTCTACTGATGTTGTGGTTCCCGTTAAGGAGTCTGTTGCTGAGGCGTTGGTCACCAAGGTGTAGTGAAAGCGGATCCTCTCTGGAAGCCACGATATCATGGCGTATGTCTGGCTGGTGTCTGATGCTACTGCGCACCGGATGACGAATTCCCTGTCGATCTGGCTGTAGTCCTGCTCTGACCCCCGCTAATAATAACCTCCTCTTCTATGAGGGCCTTCTGGACGACATCATGCAAGGTCTTAGGCATCAGAATCCTAACCTTTTCACGTATGCTAACATTAAGTTCGAACAAGAACCTGTTGACCTTAAGCTTCTCGGTATTAAGATGCGGAGCATATTGAAGAAACTCCATAAAATGGGCCTCGTACTCAGGCATCATACGACCACCTTGTTTCAAGGCGTTGAACTCATTGAGTTGACGCTCAATGAATTCCTCCAATAGGTATCTCTCTCGGAACCATTCCTCGAACAGTTCCCATGACATGTCTTTGATGACCATGTTCAACTATGGCAGGAGCGTCTTCCACCATAGAAGAGCGATCCCCTTCAGTTGAAACACTATCATGTAGACCTTCATGTTGGAGGTATAGTCCTGAAGTGCAAAGCACATCGCCATATTATCCAACCATGCCTCAGTGGCTGCATCGTCCAGGGCACCAAAGAACTTGGGAAATTTTACCTTCTCGAGTTCGCAGTGAATGCTACCAGTACCAACCAGAGTGCACGGTGGACCCTCAGGGGGTGTCAGCACCCTGGACTCATCTCTATCTAAACGGTTGATCAGTGACTCAGACATGCATTGAAAGGACCTCATCAGACCAACCACATCACCCACAGCTATTTTCTCCTTCCCAACAACCTGTTCATCTCCTTAGGGGTTAGACCCCTCAAGCGTGGATGCTACTGGAGGCGTCGCACCTCCTCCCCTAACACCCTGTTGTCTGCCTCCACGACGTCCTCTAACCATGATTACTTGCACGAATACAAGTCAACTTAAATTAGCAACATTATAATAAAATATCATATCAGCTAAAGCCATAGTGTTCCCATGTCACGGGTTGAACCCGCTCTGATACCATATGTAAGGACCCCTCTTCGTTACGACAACAAGCGAAGAAGAAAGTGCAATTTTTTTAAGAGTAAGTACAAGTCTAATTAATCAATAAATACCATCTAAACTAACCATTTAACAATATATAACAATAATACCAACATCAATATTTATGCTATTAATCAAAACACTATTAACAATATTAATCTATAACACCATTAACAATGTGTATACAACACTATAATTATAACACCATCAACAATATCAAATTACAACACCATCTCTAACAATATTAACAATATTTATGCATAACAAGTTGTCTAATCTATTTTGTCTAGGTGTGTGATATTGCTATCTAGTAAAACTGAAACAATAAAGTTCGTTGACTTAAGTAGCAATAGGGGTATCGCGCTGGATCGATAGATTCACTGCGTAACAAAGATATCATTGATATCGTTGCCTTAATCCAAGATTTAGCTACCTATAAAATTATAAGGATTCACTCAATATGAAATAAATCGTTCACAAGGTTGTTCGTTATAAACGCTAATAGTGTTGCCTTATTATTATACAAATACTTAATATAAAATGTTGTCAATATAACTATCGTAATAGTCAACATTGGCATATAATTGATGTTGTCAATGAACATTAAAATCATTGAGTACTAACCTTTACTGACAACAAATTTAAAACTATCATAACATTTAAGATATTCAGCGTGATAGTCAATTAAATGGTTGGTATGTAATTAAGAGGAAATCAGATGAATAAATAAAACACGGCATAAATAACGTTGTCACCTAAGAGTCAATCAACTATCAATCATCGTCAGATAGTAATCTTGAATTCAGTAAAATTAAATGCAACCAGAAAGAAAACGTTGTTAGTGAAGGTACAAATCCACTGGCAAAAGAAAGTTAGAAAATGCAGGGGTAACAACAACGGGTTCCCTGTTAGTCGGGGTTCAACAAAAACGCAACCAAAGATGAAATACTCATTTTTTTAACAAACATTGAATACGTAGACATTCACCTATAGAGAAACATGTTGTCTTTTAGCGAGGAATTACATTACCTTAACTATTAAAAATTGCAATCATCGTGTACTCAATGAATGTGAAATCACAGTCATAAATGTGTAACAATTGAGGAAGGCACGTTGTCCAATTCATTGTATATACAAATTCGTAGTGAGAAAATGCAGGTATATAAAAATTGTGCATGGTGCCAAACCGTGGATCTAAAATTCTGTAAGTGGCAATAAAAGCGTGGTTTAAGGAAATGTGGGTATACATTACAATTCAGAACGCAGAGTAAAAAAACATCGTTGTGGTTTATCATGGTGGACGCTCTGACATTAATAACACAACACCCAGGCACAAAATTTACTGTGGATTTTCACAAAATCGTGGTCAGATAAAGGG
>ML801858.1:306660-330280 GCA_009831015.1 Picea engelmannii
TAATTTATATATATAATTTATTTTATTAAAATTATGCAAATTTTACAATTAACTTTATTTGCATAATACTTTTAGATGTGAAAAAGGAATTTTAAAATTTGGTAAAACAAATTATTGGACTTTAATTTTTTTTAACAGTAAAATTGTGTGTAGTTAGTATTGATCGTCTAGAATTCAGTATGAGCAGGAACTTGTGACTTTGACAAAGGTTAAGACGTCTAGAAACACTTTTATATGGGGCTTCCAGCCAGGGCAACACCTATCCTTCGAACCTCATCACAATGAGCCAATATTAATCAATCAACATGTACAGACTCTACTCCCTCTAATTTTGAACCTATGACCTCCAAGAAGGAAACACATGTTCATAACCATTAGGCCCACTCAAATTGCACTATTAAACTTTAGTTGTTCGTTCTCTTTCTCTTGATCACAAAAAATAAGTGATTTGGAGAGTAATCCAAAATTTTTAACAAGTAAACCCAAGATCAATCATATTTTGACAGGGTTTTAGAAATGAAGTTCATTGTCGTTGGCATATATTTTATATGGATAAAAAAATCATAAGCAAGGTTTTTTTTTTAAGTGGTGCATTCCATTGATCTTGTGTTTTTTAAATTCAATATAAAAGAAAACTTTTAAACTTTAATTGTCTATTTCCCTTTCCCAATGTCTCCAGATAGAGATGGTTTATGTAAAGCTTGGGGTGTCAAGCCCATGTGCGTGCACTTCCACCACATACCAAAATGAAGGTAACTGGGTAGGAAGGACGATCGATGAAATCAAAGACATGAAGTCTTCATATAGGGGATGAGTTAGGGTTCCTTGGGCATGCGACATGCCAAGGGGTGACTCGGCCCAAGGTGACTTACGTATCAAGTTAGACGTGGGTGGAAGACTTGGCACATTGCCAAATGGAAAATCGACTAAGGAACAATGAGGGAACGCTTATGTGAGTCGACCCAACTCACCTAAGGGACACACACACCTAGATGATGAGTTAGATGGACAGATGAGGGCGTCGATTGAAGATTCAATGGGAAAGACTTGGGCACCCAACGAAAGGGACGAGTCGACCAAGAGGAGGAGGGCATGCTTAGGTGAGTTGGACCGACTCACCTAAGGGGCACGTGCACCTAACAATGGTCAGTCAATCGTTTAAGTGGGAAAATATAGTAAAACAAAGATTGACTCACCCATAGGCAAGGAGACGTGTTGGTTCATGAGGCTGGGCACCTATATATGCCCAAGGGTGAGACCAAAACAAAGAGATATTGGCATGGAACAATCACACTTCACAACTGCAACGACTGAGGCATCTGAGGCAAGATATTGGTAGAGAGGAAGAGCTCCTCCCAAGGGGCCAAGTCGACCTTGGTGGGTGACTTGTGCCGCCTTGCGGAGTCTGCAAATGAAGACAACAGAAGAGGGTGAGTTTTCTTGAAGACAAGGAAATCAATGAATGAGTTGGGTCTACTGGTGAGGTTAGGTGTTGCATTTCGAATGAATGAAGGCAAGGGAAGCATGATTCATGGGATTGAAGCATGAAGGCGAAGTTGAAGTCATTTTTCAAGTGTTTCAGTTAGTGGCACAAAGGGTTTCACAAGGTGACATGATGAAGATCTGTCTATTTTGTTTTGCATAGGTTATTGTTGGATAAACTTGAGCGAAAGCTCCTTGTAAAAACATCTTTGGTGTGGCACGAGTTGTGGACTCGACACACTATTGTTTTTGTAATTAAAATTGGGTACTAGGCCGGTTTGGTCGCCCACCTTACTTGCACATTCATTTAACTGTGTCTTGATGTGTTCTTCTTATTGTTGGATGTTATAAGTATGAATGTAATCATAATATTGTTAAATGGTGAAAGTTTCTAAGTGTTTGGCATAGTCCGGGCCAAGTAAACCGATGTGGCCTTGTCGCCGATTTGAAAAGTTGCGGTGTTGCATGTCGTTGGATACGGTGGATGTTTTTTTCCATCCTCCGGACCTCTCCACTATCGTAATAGTTGGTATCATAGTGCAGAACTCAAGCAGCTGAGCAAGGGACAATTTTGGGTTCGTTTTTTTTAGCAGTTGGTGAGCTCTTCACCACTGTCATTGTCATGACCGTTGGTATCAAAGCTTGTTGTAAAGACAGTTAAGTGAGTTCTCTTCACCACTGTCACCTTCATGACATTTGGTATCAGAGCATGTAACAATTCACACATCAAAGTAGACTGTGTAGAGTTGATTTGGTGGACGGTTTGGTGAGCTCTTCACCATTGTCATTGTCATGAAAATCGGTATCATAGCATAGTTTGGGTCATAGGGCAGTTGGCTGAGCACATTTTCACCATGAAATTTTTGTGTCGTGCATCAGAAAGAATAACAATTGAGTTAGTTGAGTTGTGGACAACGATCGTAGTTTTTAGACTAGGTGACTCTTCATAGAGTTTCGTAAATCGATCAACAAAATTATGACTTGATAGTCAGGCAGTGTGTGCATGGTGTCCTGCTACAAAAGTAGTCAGGGTGTGGATATGATAGGGCAGTGAAGGCAGGTTCAGTTGGTTTCATAGAGAAGGTGACTTAGACAGAGTTTTGCATATTACAAAGTTGAGTTGGAGACTTGATGCAAACAGTTTGGATGCACCTTGCCAAGACGTGTCTATGTTGGGCTTCACTATACATAGTCGTTGGGTCATGTTGTTGTAGACCTTGGGTTGCAATGATAGATTGTTGTGAGAGAGTGTGTCATGGATCTTGGTGCCTTAGTGATGAAGAAAACTGAGGTATGGAAACGGAGTTCGGTGGGAGTGTGGTGACTTGGATGCATCGTTGTTTTTTACTTAGCCGAAAAATTGATGGGGAAGAACTTGGTCCTGAGCCATGGCAAGGAGGTTTGTTTTCTAATCAAACTTGGTGGTTTGGGATGAGTTGCAGACCTGTGAAAATATCATGACTTGAACCATGGGGTTGTCGGAGATTCCATGAACGAGCATGATTGTTTCAAGTTCTTTGCAAGATTTGATTTGTTGTATTGGTTTCTTTGAATATGGGGAGGCTTGGTTGAAGACAAGTATGACATGTTTCCCTCACAGAGTTGGGGGCATTCCAAGCGTTGCAATCTTCATTGGAGTCATGGAACATTTTGGAGTGCCCTGGTGTGAAAAGATGCAGATGAGGAATTGGGGCGACCTACTTGAGTGAGTTCAAGAAGTGGACTTAGGAATACTTGATTACAGATATGGGGATGAGTTGGAATGTTGTCTATCTCTCTTATGAGGTGCATTGAAGGGATTACTTCAACGAAGAAGATAGTGAGACTCTCTTCGTTTGAGAGGGGGATGGGTGAGGTGCCTTGGAGAATGGGTGTCTTAACCAGTCTTATTGAGTCGGCATGTGATGACTTGATCGTCACAACATGAATTTGAAGGAAGAAACGTCTTGAGGTAGAAATAAGTTGGTTCATTACAAGAGACGAACAAAAGATGGTTCATTTACCTTGGAGCACTTTGGACAATATGTTGAGACACCTGTAGAGGCAATTGTTGACTTACATAGATCGGAGGATTGCATAGATAGGTTGATACACAACACAAATGAAGTAGTAGTGCAATGACGACTATTGGATGTGAAAGACTTGTGCAATTGGGGCATTTCATAGACAAGTGACAAAGAATATGGGAGATTGATTGATGAAGCCAGGCTCACACTTGACTTGGGAAGACTTGTCAATGAACCATGGTGCCATGGAGGGAACAGTTGCAACAGTGATGAGGCAGTCCTGAGGATCCTACAATCTATGGGATGAGTGAAGAGAGTGAATTTGGTTGGTCGCACGGGTGCTAGTTATGCGGTGATTTCCTTGGATTTTTCAATAGCTTGGATGTGGGATGAGATGGTTGTGATGATGGGAGGAAGTGACAATATCTTTCACAACCAAAATTGATGATGAAGTTAGGAAGTTAGAGGAATAATTCCTTTTGGAGTGACATCATAGTGTGATGGGGCAAAGGGAGTTTTCCTTTGCGATATAATGTGTGGAGGAGTTGAGTTGTGAACGAGGGAGATTAGTTTTTTATATGGAGATGTGTCTTCGTTTGGGTGAATAAGAAAGTTGGACCGACCATCCAACCAGTCCGACACTCGAATGAGGTAGTGCACATCGACATAGCAAAGGGGTCAGACACCAAATGTACAATGGTTCATTCATGCAGTACTTGGTTGATGTAGAGGAACTTCTTAACGAATTTGGACGATGAGAACAACAGGGAGGAAAGTGCAATATTTCCTTGGTTTTTTTGGCTTGGACAAAGTGATGACGACACAGACATAGAAAACTAAGTTCATGCATGAGGATGTACATCTCAAGACTTGTACGTGACAGTTGGATTAGCTACCCAACCAATGTAGGAATTGGGGTGTGCAATGTACATATACATGACATAAATGGTTGAAATATGGGTGTAGAAGGAAGTTATGAAAGTTCATCATTTAAACATTTTTCATGTTCTGATTGGGGTTGTGACAGTGGTTGCAATCACAACTGGGTAGAGAGTGATCATCATGACAACAAAAGCAGCTTGGAAAAAATTGTAGACAGAGTTAGGGAAGAGACACGTTGGTCGCACCATGACTTTGGGAAGTGTGGATGGTTGCATGGTGTTGCAAATGATCACAAGTGTTGTGGAAAGTTGGGGTTTCCACTTCACAAGATGAGGTTTCCATTATGGTAGAATTTGGGGTTTCCATTTCGGCATGAAACTTGGGGTTTCTAGTAGTAGTTATGATGGAGGCATGAGTTCAGGAAGAGGCTTGGAGATGGTCGATTTCTGTGGATGTTGTCAGGGGCGGACAAAAATTGGAGTGGGGGAAGATGTAAGGTCTGGGGCACCAAACACAGACCAATGCACTTCAAACACAGACCAAAACGAAGGTAATCAGGCAAGAAGTGCACCCAGTGCACTTGAAGACATGAAGTCTTCATATAAGATATGAGTTGGGGTTCCTTGGGCATGCAACGTGCCAAGGGGTGACTCAACCCAAGGTGACTTACGATTCAAGATAGACGTGGGTGGAAGATCGGGCGAATCACCAAATGGAAAATCGACTAAGGCACAAGGAGGGCATGCTTAGGTGAGTTGACTTGACTCACCTAAGGGACGTGTGCACCTAAATGGCGAGTCGGTTGGGAAAACATGGGTGTTGGTTGAATATTCAATGAGTAAGACTTGGGTGTCCAACGAGACAAACGAGTCGACCAAGAGGAGGAGGGCACACTTAGGTTAGTCAACCCAACTCACCTAAGGGGCATGTGCACCTAACGATGGTCGACCAATTGGTTAAGTGAAAAAATATGGTAAAACGAAGGTTGGATCACCCATAGGCAAGGAGACATGTTGGTTCATGAGGTTGGGAGCCTATATATGCCCACGGGTGAGACCAAAACGAAGGGAGATTGGCATAGAACAATCACACTTCACAACCATGGGGACCGAGGCATCTTAGGCGATATCTTGGTAGAGAGGGAGATCTCCTCCCAATGGGCCAAATCAACCTTGGTGGGTGACTTGTGCCGCCTTGTGGAGTTTACAAACGAAGACAACATAATAGTGCGAATTTTCTTGAAGAAAAGGCAACCGATGAACGAGTTGGGTCTATTGGTGAGGTTGTGTGTTGCAAATTGAATGAACGAAGGAAAGGGAAACATGATCCGCGGGCTTGAAGCATGAAGGAAAATTTGAAGTCATTCATCAAGTGTTTCAGTCAGTGACACAAAGGGTTTCACAAGATGACATGATGGAGGTCTGTCTATTGTGTTTCGCACAAGTTATTGTTCGATAAACTTGAGCGGAATCTCCTTGTAAAAACGTCTTTGGTGTGGCATGAGTTGCAGACTTGGCACATTGTTGTCTTTGTAATAAAAATTGGGTATTAGGTCGGTTTGGCCACCCACCTTACTTGCACCTTCGTTTAACTGTGTCTTGATGCATTCTTCTTATTATTGGATGTTCTAAATATGAATGTAATCATAAGATTGTTAAATGGTGAAAGTTTGTGAGTGTTAAGTGTATTCTGGGCCAAGTAAATCGGTGTGGCCTTGTTGCCAAGTTGAAAAGATGTGGTGTTGCATGTTGTTGGAGACGGTGGATGTTTCCACCATCTGCATGAGGTCTCCACCAGCGTGAGAATTTAAACATTTACCAAGAAATTACAAGTGGGTGAGTTGTAATACAGGAAAATTTGTACACATCATTAATCATATTTTAGTAACATTTTGAAAATAGAGGCTCGTAAATTTAGAATATTCTACTAGAGATTATTTTTCCACGTAATTAAAAAAAAAAAAAAAACGAAAGTGGATTTCTTGGGTGGTGTATTTCATCACGCCACGGTATATAGAAGTGAACTATTGGACTTCAATATTTCATTTCCCTTTTTGCCAATTCCTTAAGAAGAATATGATTTACAAAGTGATACAAAGATTGTAAGCAAGTGAATTATAATGATAAAAAAAAATATGTATAAAAAATAAAAATTAAGAAGTTTGTTGTGTTTTTTTGGGGATTTATTGTATTGGTTTTTATGAAGAGGTAGTTTGGAAAGTGTCATTTTTTCTTTCTTAAGAGAAGATAGAAACAAGATAATTGTGATGAAAATGTGGATGTTTAATAACCTTTTCACAATACTAAAATTTTGTGTTCAAATTAAATGTTTTTTTACCACTTTTAATATGTTTTATAAGTAGTTTTGAAAAACAAACCATCAACATTAATGTGAAGCAAATTTCATAACCCATAAATTTTATAGGTTGGACAACAAATTACTAGTAATTTTTTACATAAAAAGATAATACATTTTATAATTTCCCTCATAAAAAAAAGTTTTGTGTTCCCTCTTGATAAGTAGAGTTTTATATATATATATATATATATATATATATATATATATATATATATATATATATATAACTCTACTTATCAGGAGGGAACACAAAACTTTATATTCACAAAACTCTACTTATCAGGAGGGAACACAAAACTTTACCACATATTGTATACACTTTATTTTTTGTATTTTTCACAAACGTAATCTTGTCCCTCTAATGGAACAATAAGTTACATGCTCAATTCAATAAGTTATCCTTTCATGCAATCAAACCATAATACTTTAATAAGTTTCCATAGGTAAGTGTCACTATTAAAGTATTACGGTTTGATTGCATGAAAGGATAACTTATTGAATTGAGCATGTAACTTATTGTTCCATTAGAGGGACAAGATTATGTTTGTGAAAAATACAAAAAATAAAGTGTATACAATATGTGGTAAAGTGTTATAATATGTTAGTGGAAAGATTGAGCAAAGATGAATTTGAAAATAGAGATTGATTTCTACAAATTGCTTTTCTCTAGATATATTAAGTGGAATTTATGAATTTGGGTTATGATGAGATTGATGAAGTAGTGAATTTATGTAGTTAATGAGATTTAAAATTTAAAATTAAAAATAAATAAATTATATATGTAGTATTATTTGTTCAAATTTGTGTTTTTAATTTTGACATGAAGAAAGTACTTATAGTTTAATATTTATGATATTTTCCATGTTTTTATACATGTAAAATGATAGAAACTATATTTATGAAGAGAGAATCATGATGACTCTAATAGTGTTCAAGAAATATAAAAAATATTAATATGAAAGTTGTTATTCAATTTTTATTTTTTTAAGCTAGAAGACGGATTCTATTGCTATAATCAATATATACAGAAGTGTACATGCAACTCATAATTGGTCTGCTTAAGAAACTAGACTAGTTATATGGATGAGCTCTTAGAGATTGTATTAGATCCACAAATTGGTAGAGCTTAAGTGACAAACTAAAGGAGTCAATTGACTTGCTTAACTAGAAACTGAGACAACCATAAACAAAGTTACAAAATATACTAAGAGTCGCGACATACATAGATAAAACAAGTTAGAAGATAACAAGCTAAACTTGAAAAACCTGGGAGAGATTTAAGGGTTTGATTTTCTTGGAATGTCATTATCAGAAGGCAGAGGTATTGGGTTATCCTTAGTCTATCTAGTATTGGGTCATCCGTCATTTACCCCATCCAGGTATTGAAGGTCTTTGCAGGATAAGTTTAAGTAATTTGACTTGAGGATACCATTCAGAAGTTGGACCGAACTAGAGGATAGAGGACTATGAACCAAGTTAAATCCTTCATTAGCTAGACACTCTTCTACCTTGTTATCTTCTCTTCGAACATGGGAAGGAATGAGAGACGAGATGAGAGGGATATAACCGAGAAGAGATTCAATTATAGAAGCTAAACACCAACTAATATAGACTTTGTTGGTGGCAGATCCATTTTGCAATTTCTTGAGCATGTGAATGATAAGTTGTGAGTCTCCTTCGACCACTAATTTGGAGTACCCTTGGGTAATTTCCAACTACAAGCCAATGTTAAGGGCCCATTTTTTATTGTGTTATTGTTATCAAGCCCCAAATAGCCTACATAGACCCAAACAGTGTGACCCTTGTCATTACAAATGATTCCCCAATATCATATTGGCCCTAAATTCCCTTTTGAGGCACCATCAAAATTGACCTTGAGGAACCTTGAAGGAGGTAGACACCATACATTGGGGTTGGATAAATAAGGATGAGGATGAGGAGAACCTAGTCCTAAAGAAGTTAGATTGAGGTTCTAAGCTTCTAGAATAATATGTTCTTGATTATTGCATTGTAGATCCTATGTTGTCCAGTGAGTGATCTAGAAAGTTTCCATTATATCCTGGTTGATTTTGTCCTAGACTCGTTACTTTGATTGCTAGTTATCCTTGAAGATTCTATGATTACATTCATTCCATATCTCCCACATCAAGAATCCATGGAAGAGTTGCTAAATTCTATTTAAAATGTTATTCAAGAAGATTCCTTGTTGCCAATGTTTAAGAGTTTATCTAACACTATCTCTATTTCAGTCTTGACTGCCTGAATTAGACTACCCCTTCTGTCCTATAGAGATGATATATACGTACAAGTGTTCAAAAAATGTTCTATGGTTTTAGACTCTTGTCTGCGGAGATGACAAATGGATGATCCTTTAAATCCCCTTCAAAGCAATTGATCCCAAATTACAATATTTTCTAGAGCCACTAGCTATAAGAAGGATGCAACTTTGGGTGAGATTTTTAGAGTCCAATATAGGTCATGAGGAAGATATTTATGCCTAGATGATACTAATAGGATTCTTTGAGAGTAAAGATTCCAGCTGGCCGATACCCCCAACACAATTTGTCTGGTCTAGTCTTGGTCTTAATTCTGCGCTTTGTGAGGTCATTCCAAAATTCCTCCAAATGGGCGTTATTCTGGATACAATGCCACATCTCTTTGGGTAACCAGGTGCGCCGAGAAGGGTCATTGACGATGTGAATTCAATAATGACTAACAATTTTCCTTTCCTCATCTAGTAGATTAGTTAAATGGTGTTTTAAAATAGGATGAGTCATTACTCTTGGAATTTGTCGTTGATATGCCATATCTTATTTCTCAAAACAATGATTTTGGATTAATGATCTGTTTTTCCAAGAAGCATCCCATATTAGAGAGTCAAGCTTGTTCCCTCCCATCCTGATAAGGTCTTGATCTGGTAGGCCTACATCATATTTCTTTCTCCATATTTTACCCCATAATTGGTTTCCACTATGAAGCCATCACCACCAAATTTTAGCACCTAGAAAAGAGTTGAGGGTTTCAAGATCTCTCAAACCTAACCCACCAGCTAACTTAGGGAGACAAACCTTCTCCCAAGCCACTAAATCCCACTTTATTTGAAAGTCATTCCCACCATAGAGAAGGTTCCCTTGAAAGTTTCTTACCACCTTTAATACATGTTTTGGAACAACTAGTGCTGAGAAAAGATAAAGTGGCATGGTTTGTAACAAAGATTTGATAAGGGTTAAGCACCCTGGAAAATTTAGGGCTCTGAAAGACCAACTTGAAAGATTTTTTTCCATTCTAGAAATAATTTCTTTTCATGAGACACTGTGGAGAGAATTCTCGACTAAAGGGGATCCTAGATATTTGGTTAGAAGGGAACTTTGTTGAAAAGTTAAAAGTATTGTGATATGCACTTGATCCACAACAAGGGTATTGAAAAAAGAGAGTTGAGATTTATAATGGTTGATGGAAGTACTCGATGTTTCCACAAAGTCTTCAAGGATTCGTTGAAGTTCAAAATATTCTTTGATTGAGGGGATTCTCATAAGAAGAGTATCATCGATAAACTAATATGGGAAACAGATGAATCTTCTACATGCATTTTAAGCCCCTTGATGTGTTTTCCTTACACAATTGTTGACAAACTCTTGCCAAGCCCCTCAGCCATTAGAATAAAAAGGAAGTGGGAGAGATGATCACCTTTTCAAATACCTTTGGAAGGGAAAAGTGTAGCAGAGGGTTTGTTGTTGACTAGAATGGAGAAAAAAACAATCGAGGTTAAGGACATGATCCAGCTAACCCATTGAAGACTAAATCCAAAAGAAAGAATGATATGCTTGATGTACTACCAACTTAACTTGTCAAATTCCTTTGACATGTCCAACTTGATTAGCATCCCAGGTTTCTTGGAGAACTTGAGAGAGTGTATGACTTCATGGGCTAGGATAATACCATCCATGATTTTCCTACCCTCTACATATCTAGTTTTCTCAGTTGAAATAATATGTGACATCAAAGGTTTAAGACGGTTTGCAATCACCTTTGTTATAGTTTTATAAATCACATTGCATAGGGATATAGGGCGATACTTTCCAGGGTCATAAGATTTCTCTTCTTTGTGAATAAGAGTGAAAAAGGTGGCATTAAGAGTAGGGAAAATTGTTGTGGTTCACTTAGAGTCTTCCACACGATACCCACATGTCTTGTTTGACCACGTCCCAACAGACATGGAAAAAATATGTAGCGAACCCATCTGGTCTTGAAGATTTTCCATCTAGCATATCCTTGATTACTTTCTCAACTTCTTCTATTGAGATCACCCTTATTAAAGTGTCATTTTGTTCTTCATTTACAAGTTGAGGTATATGGCGAGTGATCTGTCTTATAGCTGCCAACCTATCTGGTTGAGGTTCTAATGGGAGAGATCTGTAGAAGGAAACCGATTCTTGTTCTATGTCCTGGTGGGAAGTCAGTTTGTTACCTTTCCCATCCTGTAGGGAAGTTATTATGTTTGTGTGCTTGTGTTATATCATTGAATTTTGAAAGAATGTAGTGTTCTTTTCCCCTTCCTTAAGTCATTGAATCTTGAATTTGCGCAGCCATAAAATTTCTTCTTTCTTATATATTTCATTAAGCTTCCCTTGGATTGTGAGTTCCACTCAAGTCAACTCATTTGTTCTCCCACCTTGTATGATCTATTGTTGGATCATGTCCAGTTGATTTTCCAATTCATTCTTATCTTTGAAAATGTCACCAAAACATCCTTGTTCCATTGCATGAGATTTTGTTTTAAATCTTTTATCCTTTGCTCGAACCGATACATTAGAGTTCCCTGATGAATGATTGCTTCATTCCACCAATTGGTAATTATCTTTTGAAAGTTCAGATGGTATAATTTTTTTTTCAAATTTGAATGATTTCCAACTGGGCTTACCTCCAGTGTCTATAAATAAACCGATAGGCCAGTGGTCCGAGGCAACACTGGGAAATATGCTAGATTCAAAAATTAGTCTAGAGGTCATTAGGGACTTAGAGATTAAGAAACGATTAAGCATGCTTGCACTCTAGTGGGCTCCCCCTCTTTTTTTGTTCCAAATGTGTACCTAGTTCATTGTTTCCATGTCAATAAACTTTAGATGTCTTATGGTATCTTTGAACTATTCACTATCAACATCTAGTTTGTGGATCCATCCTTTCTTCTCCTCAAGGGACGTGATCTTTTTGAAGTCACCACCTATGATCCAATAATAAGGACCCACTATAGTTTCCAAATCTTGCAGACTTTTGAGAGAGTGGATATTTTTCGTTATTAATTGCAGACCATATACATTTGAAATAAACCTTGATTATGTAGTTCCAATTATGTGGTAATGGGATGAAAGTGTTCTTGGAGTTGCAACATAGTCCTCCATGCTTATTTCACTTGGGTCCCATAAAATTTCCAAGCCTCCTGCTACTTTTCATGCATCAATAGTTATATCTTGACTACCTCGCCAATGTTTTGAATCTATCAAGGTTATTGTATCGATATTACATTTGTTTCTTGTAGTATTAAAATTGAGGGTTTGTTAGACATGCTTTTATTATGAAGTAACCTATGCAGCTTACTCTTACCATTGAGGCCTCTTGTATTCGAAGACATTAATTTCATTGCAAACTTGGTGGTCGAGGGAGAGGGAACGAGTCTATAATCATTGCATTTTGTCCCAAATTTACTAAGAATTCCCCTATTTCCTCGATCCAATATTTTTTTTTTCGACCTCTTTTTTTTATCTTCTTTGGCCATATTCTTGGTTTCTTTAAGCTTGGTAACCTTTACTTCAAGAGAGATAGTCGATCCATGTCCTACCAGACCTTGCAATTGTTTGGATTTTCTTTTAATGATTACCTCTTTTAACCTATGAATTTGATCTCTAGGGATTGAGTTGGTGTCCTTTTTTTGACAAGCCTGAGCAATAACTTGTAGATCTAAGACCTCAAGATCCATTTTTTTTCCTCCTTTTGAACTGATGTTTTTTTCTTCCTCAATGATCAAAGGTTCTCCTACTAGGTAGATTTGTTGTAGAACAATGTCGTGTGTCTTGCGTCGTTTGAGCTCTTTGTGATTGATGTCTGGGGTGTTCGAACTAGTAGTTGCATTGCTTCCCAATCCCGCTTCCTTGGATGTTGGATTCTCCTCAATCTCATGAACCTGATCAAGAGTGGAAGATGTATTATTAGTGAGAATACCTTTGGGGGTCTCTTGTGCCATGGGTTTCTTGCCCAGTTTCCTTTTGTTGGTGACTTTGTCAAAATGCTCGGGATCGGTTTCTTTAGAATCCTTGGATGGCTTTGTATGGATGGATGTTCATAGGGAATTCTCTAAAAAGATATCCATGCTCATGAAATCGTCTGCATATAAAAGGGATGTGCTCGTAGTCCATTGTTTGCACCCATTCTGAATCCTAGTAACTAAAGAAAATCAACTAAGGCATTGGAATTGAAACATTCATGTACACACATATCCTTGTGTATGAAGTGTATCATCCTTGCTTTATTGCCTCTGATATTTTACAAATGTCCCCAGGGTATTTCCGATGCCTTCTAGTATTTTTGCATCCTAGTATTCTGGTGGAAGTGAATACATGTGGATCCAAACTGGGGCATAAGAGAAGTCCTCTTTTTCTGGGAATACTTTCTCTGTCTAGTTCTGTAACTGTAGACCAACAGAGTTAAAGAAATAAGGCATGTTCTCAAATATTCTTTCCTTGTCCTTCGAATGATGAAAGATTTTTATGAACCTTTTGATCCTAGTTTTAATTCAATGTCCCCTTTCATCTTCCATCTTGTGTCATCCATCCAATGAGATCTTTCTTTTTGGGTCGGATGCCTAAAAACTGGTTGATTACTATATTATCCTTCATATACTGAACATGCCATCTGATCTTCTCATATTTGATTTCATAGCGAGGTAGTTTGTCATTTTTTGGCATACATTTCTCTAGTTCCCAAACATTAGTATTCTTCTTACTTCACTGCAGCTCTGGACTTGCGGGTCCATTGAATTTTTTTTCTAGTCTTGCACCTCCATCTCCATTGGTTGTCATGGATCCTCCTCAAGAACCCTTAGTGGGCGACTGTATAATGTTGGTAGCATTATTTTTCCTTACTAATATGTCATTATAGGAGGAGGCCCTCACCCCCCTTTCCTGGTTAGTGACCCCCCTTTCCTTATTCTTGATGTTATTGTTATTGTTATTGTTATTGTTATTGTTATTCTTATTGTTATTGTTATTCTTCTTCTTCTTCTTCTTCTTCTTCTTCTTGTTATTATTATACCTGTCGAAGGCCAGGTATATAGCGATGAGTTCGCTCTTGACCATGTATTAATCGATGTGTTGACCAAATAATTTGCATTGTTTTCCAATGTCACACTTTACCAATCGATTTTTTAATTTATTTCAATTATTTAAAAAACGTTTTGGCAAGATTTCATTGGCTGTTGAAATCAAAGTGTTATTGCCGAGCCGGCGGCGGTTCATAAATGAACCTTGCAAAGGACTTGAAGGCAGGAGTAGCGCTGTGCGCTCGCGCGGCTTTTCTTGGTCACATCGACGCCCATTGCCTGCAAGATGGGTACGGCATTTCCAAGAACGTTGTTGAAGGCCGCCGGTTCTTGGTTCAGGCAAACGCCCGAGAGCTGGCTTCCGTTTACCCGCCTCAACACTGGAAATCGCAGCAGAATTTGCGAGCCCTGCGACCGGCGTGGATGAAAAATTTAAGAACCACCACAACGCTGAATCCCGCTTTCTCGTCCTCGTCTCTTCGAGCCTGCCCGCTCCTGAGCGACTTCGGATGCAACGTCCCTCCGCCGGAATCTCATCCGGCGGCCAAGTTCATGGTGGAATGGTTCAAAAAGCGGCATCCGTGCGCCGGACTACGTCTCTGCTCGTACGCCGACTGCGGGCGGCCCGAGACGAGAAAGCACGAGTTCCGGCGCTGCTCCGTCTGCGGGACCGGCAATTATTTTGTATATAAGTAGTTCCGGCGCTGCGTCTCAACTTGTAAACCATAGAGTCCAATCCGTGTGGAGCCCACGCATAAATTCGAAGTATAGTCCAGCCGTGGTGGAAACTCACAAATGCAGAGTATAGTCCAATCGTAGTCGAGCGTGGGACTGTGCGCTCCACCGCGTAGATTAAAGGAAAAAAGTAAAAGGTCAAGAGTCTCGTCTCACCGTAGTGGAGCGTGGGACTCTACACTCCACCGCGTCTGGTAAAGGAAGAGTAAAGGCTTTCCTTTTGTATCAAGCCCAAGAAACATTGAAATACCAATTGGTATCTATTATTGTAATTTTTTTTTATCTTTAATAAAATTATTAGATTTTTTTAGTGGAGTCTCGTCCAACCGTAGTGGAGCGTGGGACTCTACACTCCACCGCGTCTGGTAAAGGAATGGGTATGTTTTATGTTGTATGTTTTGGTTTTTTCAATCTACACTCCACCGCGTCTTTTCAATATATTATTTTGTATGTTTTATGTTGTATGTTTTGGTTTTTTCAATCTATATTATTTTGTTTAATTTTATTCAAAACAACAAAAAATTGAGACTTAATCCAAATTTAAGTAGCTGGATTGGAAAAAAAAAATCAAACTTAAAACATTTAAACAACTCTTTTTGATATACTAATATATTTAATATCTTAAAAATTATTTTAAGACATTATATTAATATATATTAATATATATTTTAGAAACTATTTTAAAACACTAAATCAATGTGTTAGAGAGCAGATTTAAATTTATAATATATATTTTAAAACACTAAATCAATATGTTATAGTGAAGCAAAGGTCACATGGACTTCACTGTTGAAACGAGATAAACCTTATTCTCTTGCTATTTTTACTGCTGGCATACACTTCATAAGTTTTTTTTATAAATATTTTATTGAAATATATTTAAATTAATTTGAATTTAAATATATATATTGTTTTAGTGGACTTTATACAAACAAGTATATACCAGTGGGCAAGGAAAGTACCATCATCGGCAGGTATATGCTGCCATGCAGCCTTGTTGTTGTTGTTGTTGTTGTTGTTATTTTTAAAAAATAAAAAATGTTTACATTGCACAACTTTTACATTATTATTACTATAATAATGTTGAAATATAAAATCAAATACAAGTTTTTTAATTGATTTTTTGATATAGAATTTGTCATTTTAAAAAGAAGTACACAAGGTATGGAATTTTTTAAAATATGGAAGTATGAATATCATATTTATATATTATTTTGTTGAAATCTCGAATAAAAGAAGATATCATCTCTTTGAAAATTCAAAGGCTATAAACATATAATTATACCATAAAAGAAATACCAACTATTTAGATTAAAATTTTATATTTTTTAATTTATAAAACAAATCAACTATTTAGACTAAAATTTTATATTTTTTAATATATAAAACAAATATCAATTATTTAGAAATATCAACTATTTAAACTAAAATTTTATACTTGTTAATTTATTTAGAGATTTTGTTTTATTTTTTATAATTTTTTTAAATTACAAAATTATGAAAAACGTTCTCATAACATTAATTTCATAATAAATTTAAAATATTTAATTTTATAATAGATAATGAATGATATTATAATTATGATTTTTGGACATAAAACACATTATTCATTAGAGTAGGTATTAGACATGATGACATAACATTAATTCCATGATAAATCTAAAATATTTAATTTTATAATATTTAATTATTCATTAGAGTAAGTATTAGATATGATGACATCACATTAATTCCATGATAAATCTAAAATATTTAATTTAATAATATATAATGAATGATATTATTGTTATATTTTTGTACATAAAAATATATTATTCATTAGAGTAGGTATTAGACACAATGATACATGATGTAAATAGATAAGATCTAAAATATTTAATTTTATGATATATAATGAATGATATTATGGTTATAATTTTTGAACATGAAACATATTATTCATTAGATTAGATGTTAAATGTGATGATACATTATATAAATAGATAAGATTCAAAATATTTGATTTAATAATATATAATAAAAAATATCATAGTTATAATTTTTGAAATCAAAACACAATATTCATTAGATTAGGTGTTAGACATTATGATACATGATACAAATAGATAAGATATTATAAATAAGTGATTTTTTTTATTTTTCAAATTAATATCTTTTAAAAAACCTTATTTTCAATATGTTTCCAATTTATTTCATAATTCCTTATTTTCACACTTTTATTTTAAATATATATGTGTTAAATATGTTTCCAATTTATTTCATAATTCCTTATTTTCACACTTTTATTTTAAATATATGTGTGTTAAATATGTTTCCAATTTATTTCATAATTCCTTATTTTCACACTTTTATTTTAAATATATATGTGTTAAATGTAAATGTTTATATTATGTATGCATCATAAATTGTATTAATTCCTTATTTTCACATTTTTATTTTGAACATGCAACAATTTATTCCTTATTTTCACATTTTTATTTTGAACATACACCAATGTATGTGTTAAATGTAAATGTTTATATTAGTATATATATGACAAATTGTGTTATCATATATGGATATATGGGAGAATATCAACGCCAAGGCCAAATCACCAGTGAATTTGAGTGAATTTGAATAGAAAGTAAATTATTTTTACCTTTTTTCTCATCACCAAGTTTTTTTCAGCAAAAAATTTCTCAATATATATTAAATATATGATGTTCTCAAAATAGTACATTTTTGTGCTATTACGACCATCTTCAAATGTATACACATATCACATAGACATAATATGTACAGTTGATATTATGTATATATATATGATTATGATATTGTTGATATTATGTATATATATATGACAAATTACATAATCATATATGTAATAAGTTAGTCAAAACATTACTCTTAAAGTTGAAACTATTTTGATTTGTTTAAAGGTTAGAAGACAAAAACATACATAATGTAATATTAATAGAAATAATTTGTCACATAGAAAATTCAAAGAAACTATTATAGGAAGAAGACATCATTTTGTGTATTGGGTTTAGTTTGGGTGGTTGGGAGAAATGATTGTTATCCTCCTCACCCGTATTCATGTTGATCTCATAATAAATATATTGTTGTAATGGCTTAGAGCCTTGTTGTTGATCAACCTTGTGCCCTGAAGATTCTAGGGTTTACCCTGCATACCATCCTCTAAATAAGGGAAAATATGTGAGGGTTTTCCCCATATAATGTAATATGGAAAAAGGGAAAAAACACCATTTTAATTTCAAATGACTAAAACAAAAGAAATAAAAAGTCGTTCATCTCAAAGAAAAGCATTCAAAAACATAACAAATAAATCAAAGTTCACCAAAAACTCATATTATATATTTATATATATATATATATATATATATATATATATATATATATATATATATATATATATATATATAACTTACTTGTTGGAGTACTTCATTTTCAAAGCACTGACATAATTGATAATAGTTCAACAAATAAATTTAATGGATTATTTTTTCTTCAACAACAATTGTGATTTAATATTATAAGTTTGTAAAAGTAAAAATATTTTTTATGGATAATATTTCTCCTCCCTCCCTAAATATAAATTAGATTTATGGATCGATTTTATTTTTCTTAACTATTTATACCAAATCCAAATAAATTTAGCGGATTATTTTTTCTTTAACAATTGTGATTTAATATTATAAGTTTGTAAGAGTACAAATAATCCTTATGGATGATATTTCTCCTCCCTAAGCATTTAAATTAGATTCATGGATAAAATTTATTTTTCCTAACTATTTAAACCAAATCCAATTGAAACTAATATATATGTATAACTCTTAAATTCATATATTATGAATGTGAAATAATAATAATAATAATTATTATTATTATTATTATTATTATTATTATTATTTTATAAATTATTAACATTAAATTTATTTGTATTTAAATTATTACATTTATTTAATATTCAAATTATTAAAAACAAACTTATTTTTATTTTTATTTCTAATAATACTAATAAATGGTCATGACTTAAAATGTATGATATTTATTTTTAATAAAAAAACAACTACGGTATTAATAAATGGTCATAACCTAAAATGTATGATATTTGCCTTGTATTTATATTAAAATAATTTTTAATCAAAACAAAACTTCAATGACTATAACAAAATTGATGAGATATAGACATTGTATTTTTTTTAAAGAAAAAAAAAGCAGATTATAGTTTTCTATTCAAATAATATATAAAATTACAATTATAGGTAAGGGGGTCTGCTAAAATATGGAAACCAAACTAATCCCTCGTATCAATAGTCTTTCTTAAGGAAATAACACCGAGACATAACATAGAGTGTAAACAACCCACCATACAACCGTCTGAGAGAATTACTAGACCCGACATAGTTCTTTCAATGGCTAAGCCTGAGCTTTCTAAAAGCTTTGAAATTAACCCCCCCAAAAAAAAAACATCTAGCATAACCGCTAACACGGGGGATGAGTAAAACCTAGGGTCACCAACGTCCTTTGGACTTCCTGATTGCTTCACTCACTTGTCAGGCGATGCCTTGCGAAATTGTTGGACTCTGACCGCTCCTCCTCCTCGTCCACCTGAATGGGGTGCTCTTGGGATCCCATCAGACCCCCTTGATCCTTTGTTCGAAAATTTTGAATGGCCTGAGAAGTCTGGGATCGTTCCTGGAAATGAATGCCATGTTGTGTCTTACATAATAGCTCAAAATTTGCTTCTAATACCAAGATAGCGTGACAGGTGGCTCAGATTTCTGACTTTTGTTGGGCCATTGCATGTGCCACAATTGCTTCCGTCATCCAATAAATCTAATCTAGACGAAAGAATTTGGTTTCCCTTGTCCTCGATTGGCCTAGGTGTGCTCGTTTAACCATAGACAGTATAACAATATTGTCACCCAACCATAGGCCGAAGCCACCCCCGAGCACCTTAACCTTGACAAAGAATAATTCTGGTAGCAAACCCTGGGCCTAATAGCCAATCAATGTAGTATACCTCTCTCTAGAGCTAGCACACAAGGCATAAATTCCAAACCATAACCAAGAGAAAGTCCAAGCCTAAAACCGAAAATACAAGTTGCAGTAGCTGCAACTACACCTACTCTCCAGACTTGCGCATTTACTAAATTTTTGTAGTGTGCACTAGATTTATGCACTTGTGAGTTGTGTGTGTCCAAATGATCTCTGGAATCTTGTATTTATACTTCTCTACCTTAACTATATGGGCCAACTTCTCTTTCTAGAGGCTAGAAACTCAATATTAATTATTCTCTTTAGTTGACTTGTCTTCTAGGGTTATGTCCAAGGCTTTTAGGGTTTCTCTTGCTTCCCAAAATATTATAGTCTTGTCAAGGTTACACGTGGAGGTTAATACCTCCCACAACTACCAAAAATATCAACAATTTGATTCAAGATGTACATCATCATAACACACACACATAAAATATGAGAGTGGAATAAAATAAATAAACAAGTAAAAGACATAAGACATGCCCTTCCCTTTATGTATAGTTGAAGTTATAGGAAATTTGATTACCCACAAAGTAGGACAAGGGCTCATTAAGGGAGTTGCTCTCCTTGAGCCTGGAGTTTCCAAATTGTTAATGGTTACTTTGCAGATAAATCCCACATCACTGTCCTTGAGGAGAAATAATCCATGACCTAAGCTTGGTAACCTTTCCTTCAAGAGAGCTAGTTGATCCATGTCCTACCGGGCCTTGCAATTGTTTGGATTTTCTTTTAATGATTACCTCTTTTAACCTGTGAATCTAATCTCTAGGGATTGAGTTGATGTCCTTTTTTTGACAAGCCTAAGCAATCACTTGTATATCTAAGACCTTAAGATCCATTTATTATCCTCCTTTTGCAATGGGTTTCTTTCCCAATTTCCTTTTGTTGGTGACTTTGACAAAATGCTCAAGATCAATTTCTTCATAATCCTTGGTTGGATTTGTATGGATGTTCATAGGGAAGTCTCTAAAAAGATATCCATGCTCATGACATTGTCTGCATCTAAAAGGGATGTGCCCATAGTCCATTGTTTGCACCCATTTTGAATCCTAGTAACTCAAGAAAATCAACTAAGGAATTGGAATTGAAACATTCATGTACACACATATCCTTGTGTATGAAGTGTATCATCCTTGCTTTGTTTCCTCTAAGATTTTACAAATGTCCCCAAGGTATTTCCAATGCCTTCTAGTATTATTGCATCCTAGTATTCTGGTGAAAGGGAATATATGTGGATCCAGACTGGGGCATAAGAGAAGTCCTCTTTTTTCCAGGAAGAATTTCTCTGTCTAGTACCGTAACTGTAGACCAATAGAGTTAAAGAAGTAAAGCAAGTTCTCAAACAATCTTTCCTTGTCTTCTGAATGATGAAATATTGCTATGAAGAAACCTTTTGATCCTAGTTTTAATTCAATGTCCCCTTTCATCTTCCATCTTGTGTCGACCCATCTAATGAAATCTTTCTTTGTGGGTCGGATGCCTAAAAACTTGTTGATCACTGTATTATCCTTCATATACTGAACATGTCATCTAATTTTCTCATATAGCGAGGTAGTTTGACAGTTTTTGGCATACATTTCCCTAGTTCCCAAGAGTTGGTATACTTCTTACTCCGCTCCAGCTATGGACTTGCGGGTCCATTGAATTTGTTTTCCAATCTTGCACCTCCATCTCCATTGGTTGTCATGGATCCTCCTCAAGAACCCTTAGCAGGTGATTGTATAATGTTGGTAGCATTATTTTCCCTTACTAATATGTCATTATAGGAGGAAGCCCTCGCCCCCCTTACCTGGTTAGTGATGTAGGTCATCTCCAATCGCTTTGCCTCCTAATGAAAACCCTGAAACCCTCTTCTATGTGTTCTCTCTTATCAGAGAGGGTAAATCATAGCCTAGCCACACACCTGCGCTTCATTTGATTCAACAAAAATGATATCGCAATTTCTATTCAAAAAATATTATGAAACTAAATAAAAAAAATTATTTATTTATGTATTTAGTGTCCTTGATTCAAATTTGTGTATTAAATCCTTACTTATAATAGAGGCACTTATTTTCGATTCCTAAATTAGTTAAAAATTATAATGTGTTTTTTCGTTGTAAAATCACATAAAATATTTGATTTTTCATTTAAAAATAAAAATAAAAAAATTACATTTACATTGCACAACTTTTACATTATTATTAAAATGTTAAATAAAATCCATATAAAATCAAATAAAAAAAATTTAATTGATTTTTTGATATATAATTTTTACACAAGGTATGGAATTGTTTAAAATATGGAAGTATGCATATCATACTTATATACTATTTTGTTGAAATCTCGAATAAAAGAAGATATTATCTCTTTGAAATTTCAAAGGCTATAAACGTATAAAAGAAATACCAACTATTTAGACCATAAAGGAAATATTGTTAATTTATAAAATAAATACCAACTATTTAGACCATAAAATAAATATCAATTAATTAAATCAAATTTTATATTTGTTAATTTATTTAAAGATTTTGTTTTATTTTTATAATTTTTTTAAATTATAAAATTATAATTCATAAAATAATTAAAAAAACATTGTCATAACATTAATTTTATGATAAATCTAAAATATTTAATTTTATAATAGATAATGAATGATATTATAATTATGATTTTTGGAGATAAAAACGCATTATTCATTAGGGTAGGTATTACACATGATACATAACATTAATTCTATAATAAATTTAAAATATTTATTTTTATAATATATAATGAATGATATTATAGTTATGATTTTTGTATATAAAAACAAATAAATTATTCATTAAAATAGGTATTAGACATGATGTAAATAGATAAGATTCAAAATATTTAATTTTATGATATATAATGAATGATATTATGGTTATAATTTTTGGACATAAAACATATTATTCATTAGATTAGGTATTAAATATGATGATATATTATATAAATAAATAAGATTCAAAATATTTGATTTAATAATATATATAATAAAAAATATCATAGTTATAATTTTTGAAATCAAAACATATTATTCATTAGATTATGTGTTAGACATGATACAAATAGATAAGATATTATAAACAAAGGCAGCGAAGTTGCTCATACTGTTTCTTAAGAATTTGTGCAGTCTTAGTCAACTTAAAGGCTGCTTACTATACACTTTTCTTAAGAATTTGTGCAGTCTTAGTCAACTTAAAGGCTGCTTACTATACACTTTACTATACATTTCACTGTTTGGAACCAAACCTCGAAATAAGTGAAGGCTACAATAACACTATAAAGTTATTAGCCAATGAAATGTAAGAAAACTCGATTTTTTTACACATTAAAAAATAAAATTTTAAATTTCTTATGTTATACATTAAATTCTTTACAAAAATTTTAAAATCAAACCAAATTAATAAAATAGTCAAAGCTAACTCATTTCTATGTATACTGCCAAAAACAATACAATAAGTGACTTTTTGGTTTTCTAAATCAATATATTTTAAAATATCTTATTTTCAATATGTCTCCTAATCTATTTCATAATTCTTTATTTTTACATTTTTATTTTAAATATATTTGTGTTAAATGTAAATATTTATATTATGTATGCATCACAATTTGTATCAATTCCTTATTTTCACATTTTTATTTTGAATATACATCAATGTGTCAAATGCAAATGTTTATATTAGATATATATATATATATATGACAAATTGTGTTATCATATATGTGAGAAGATCAACGCCAATGCCAAATAACCGGTGAATTTGAATAGAAAGTAAATCATTTTAACCATTTTCCTGAT
>ML801858.1:341139-357154 GCA_009831015.1 Picea engelmannii
TGAGACCACATTTTGGAATACTTCTTCCACCCGGGCTGTAAATAATTGACAACCTTTCCGATAACAATTCTTCAGCTACATAGCTGAGATTTCCCTCACATCCACGACTCTAGGAATTCCTTGGACTGTTACCTGATTTCCCTCTTTGTTCAGACATGTGAACCTCTTGTTTCGACAATCCAGAAGGGCATGGTGTTGGTCCAACCAGTCCATCCCAATTAAGAAATCATATGAGCCTAAAGGTAGAATGTTCAATTCAGCCTTAGTGCTCATTCCTTTCATGTCCACTGAACAAGACTTAACCAATTTAGTGACCTTCCTCTTGGTCCCTGTGGCTAACTGCACTAACCAAGACTTCTCATGTTTTCTCTTCGTTAGATGCAAACTTTCCACCACTCTAGGATCTACATAACTATGGCTAGCCCCTGAATCAATTAAAATAACAAGTGGTCAGTTGTTGATCATACCTTCCACTTCAATCATTTGCGATTGAAATTCCGCTTGCTTATTGTCCAGGGCTGCGTAGATCCTCAGCATTTTGCTGCCCATATCCTCCACTGTTTCAGCTTGCTGAACAACATGGACAGTTCTTGCTTTGTCTTTTCTGTGGAGGCAGTCTCTATACCTATGATTCCCTTTACAGCCCCAACACTCCATGGGTGGAGGCCTTGGCATCTATTCACTCCCTTCAACTTTCCTGGGCTCTTTAAAAGATGACTTTCCCCAGGGACTGTTTCTGAAAAAAGGAGGCTTGCTTCCCTTCTACCTTTGTTCTTTCTTAAACCTCTTCTGGTTATCCCAAGCCTTCTGAAAGGTAGGATTTTCTCTCTGTTGTTCATATAGGCATTTCGACGTTCTTATGGTTTCTTCCATGGTCTTAGGATCATCGTATTTAATTTTGTCACCAATAGAAGGTGGCAGTCCACTCAGATACCTCTGAATTTTGACAACCTCGTCCTTGATGAATGGAACATACTTCAGCAGTTCCAGAAAAATTCGTTCATACTCATCCATGGTCATACTGCCCAACTTGAGTTCAAAGAACTCCTTCTTTCTGTCATAGTATCTTTTAGTCAGGTATTTCTTCTCGAAATACCTCTTGAACTCCTTCCAAGTGACCTCTTTCTCTCTGATGTGTTGCACCTGCACAAGCTGATCCCACCACATGGACGTTTTTCCTTTCAGTTGGTACATTGCAATTCTACCTTCTGCAGGGGAAAAATAATTCTGCAATTGGAAGTATTTCTTCATGCCCAACAACCAAGTTTCAGCATCTTCCTCCTTATTATGTTGTCCATCGAATGTTGGAGGTTTAATTTTATTCATCTCTCCTTTCAATTCCTCCCTTCCATATTTTTGATGTTTTCTGGTAGGTGACGGGCTCGAACTACTGTGTGTCTCCCTGTCCGAATGTTTTTGGGAGTGACTGTAGCGTCGACTACCACTCCTCGATCTACTTCTTCTCCCATGGTCTCTGCGACTCTCTTTCGTACTTGAGTCTCTTCCCTTCTCAAGTTTCTTCTCTATTCTTTCTAGACTCTGCAAGAATTTTAAGTTTAATTTCCCTTGCCGATCCTTAACTTTCATGAGCTTTCGGCTATCAGCTCGATGCTCCTTGGCCTCTCTTTGCAATCCTTCAAGGATTTTCATTATATGTCCTTCCTTATCCATCTCCTTTCCATGCCCATTAGAGTTCGATCCTTCGAATCCTAGGTTAACATCCTTTCCTTCCCGTTCGTCTTCCATTTCAGGGGTAATTTGCACTCTTCCCCACTCCATACTCGGTGTTGATTAACTGGAGTTTTGACCACTGTCGTATTCTAAACACGCACTGTGCAATCCAATTCAGAAATTGTCAGGCCATTAAACTTCATGAATAATCCACAATGTTTATAACTAATGCGAACAAGAACGAAAGACATTTCAACTTCACAAGTTTTCTCAGCTCTGTCTGGCTCTGTGTTTTTTCGAGTTTCTTGAAATTCTCCTATTTTCCTATCGGAAAATTTTCCTCCCACAGGAAACTCTTCGAGATCTCCCTTCCTTCTATCGGGGTTACCTCTATCGGGATTTTGAAACCGACAGTGTTCAGGTGGGTTGAATCTCCAATTCCCAATTTGCGATGGGCTTCTTTCACGCGCGAGCCCTCCTGAGCTTAGCTCTGGTCGCATATGACCATGCCTTCATGACTGTGGCCTTACCTTCCTATCGGGATTTCAGTCCTCAAAACCCGATGCGCCCCTTTGTGCGCTAGCCCTCCTGGCTAGGCCTTGGTCCACGTGACCGATACTATATGACTTGTTCAACCATGTGGTTTGCATGAGTTTTCCATAGTCTTGGTCACATCACATATAATAGAAACTTACTAAATCAGACAATGACGCATTAAAGGACATTCAAAGAAAGTTTAACTTTAAGCCTTGTTTAGAAGGATGATTAATTAGCGTTGATCTTTAATTAAATTTAAAAACCTAAATTACTTAATTCAGAATTAAAAGGTTTAAAGGTTAAGTTAATCACGTCGCAATATCGGGATTCGCGGTTTTATAAAATCAAATAATCTTGTCATCATGTTTCCCGATTTCCCGATACATGTAATCCTTAAGTAAAGGTTTGAATTAATCTAATCACCGCTAAGAATGATTAAGAATTAAATAATTACATCGCGATATCGGGATTCGCGGTTTTATGAGAAGCATGTTTCATGTCATCAGATTTCCTGAAATCCCGATTTTTCGATGCGCCCTTTTGCCTTAACCCTTCGCGGTTAAGCCCAGGTCCATGTGACCTCTACCCCGTGATCGTACTCAAATCTCTCCTCGGGGTTTTAGGGTTCGTGATGTCGCAATGCTCACGTACTCGAGACTCCCGATCCTCTGACTTCCAACGCGTTCCTTTACGCGTTAGCACCTGCCATGGGCTCTACACCATGTGACCGCTGACTCGTGACCCCGGCCTTTTCCCTTATCGGGGTTTGGGGTTTCGTGAATCAACTTGTGCCAAAATTCTTGACCACAGAATCCCCGATTTCCTGATGAGCTTTGACCTTAACCCCCCGGCTATGGCCCACACTCCTTTGACAATCGGGAAATCCCGTTTCACGATATCGAAACCTCACTGTACTTGTTCCCGGAACTTACGAAGTTCTGAACTCTGATGTGGGGTGATATTTGTCCTCCACTCTAACCCTGGTGGTCCCCACTCTGTCCTTGCACCCATCAGAAAATCGCGCATCGGGATATCGTGATTCCCGTTGTCATGTGCACGGGACTTCCAATTCCCCGATCTCTGACTCTGCGGAATCTCCTGACACGTGTCCCCCCTTGGGATCCTACGGTTATGATCCCTCCACCGTTCTGGGGCTTCTTCTCTACCCATGAGGGCTTAAACCCAGTGCAACTTCTGTCAACTTGGACGGTTGACGAGTAATCTCACAGTGATCTTACGACTCACGATCCTCCCGAGTTTAAACTCCTATACACTCCGGGCCATACCAGGGTCCGAAATTGGTCCTCAAAACACAATTTCTCCTCTCACCCTCGGTCCAAAGACCACCCAACTGGCCCATCTAGGCTCAGTGTCAAAGCCTTAGCTCTAATACCACTATGTAGTGTACCTTTTTCACTACTGAGGTTTTTCAACCTCTCGGTTACCATTCTATACGTGAACTTTTACATAACTCATACTGGAATTATAAGCACATTCATTTAACCATTAAACACACTTAAATCTCAGAGTAAAATTCATAAGTTACTGCTACCATTAAACAAGCCATAGCATTCAGCAGTAATTCATTTACACAGCAGAAAACATGATACATAAACAACACAGTCATGCCAAATGTGATAAAACATAATTCAGATACTTATCATTTAACAGCTGTAGAATTCACCAACCAAGTGCAGGCCTTCCACGAACCTGCCAGCCTTAGACCACACTATTCATCATCTCAACAGTAGGTCACCCCCGAGCTGGGACCAAGCTCCACCCCAAGGCAAGGAATCCTAGGATCAAGCTGAGGTTACAGGGAATTCAGTCATACACAACCATCAGGAAGAAAGCTCTCCCAGGAATCTCCCACGCTCACTACCCACAGACCCTCATTCCCCACATGCCTGTTCCACCCCAGGAGAGTGCACCTTCTCTGTCACCTAGACAGTCCTTCAGCTGCCAGTCTCCCTTACCTTGGGTTACAGGAACAGACCGGACCGGAAGTCTCCGGGCTCTATGGCAGCTACAAGGTTCCTTCTAGGAGTTCTCTTCTCCCTCTATGCACTCTCTCACCTGGAGGAGTTGCTCACAGGACAACAAGCCTTACGCAGTCCAATATTGTGTGGTCACAACAACCCACGGAAAACACAGGCCAAGGCTTCCCAAAATGGTTCAGCAGTCACCGGATGATCTCACGGACATGATTTCGGAACAGAGGCTCCACGCATAGGATAACTCAGCTTTTCCCGAACAACCAAGGATCCTTCCACTCGAGTCCAACACAGGCTTCCTGTTTAGGGAATGCGCACACGGGATTTCTCAGAGACAGACACGGACTCCACGCTCACTGGACGGGGGTGTACATGGATTCTTCAGGACAAACACAGGCTTTTCGGCTTTCAGAGATGAACCAAGTATTCTGGCAGAGGTCGTACTGGTTCCACACTCAGAGGTTCGGTTGCAATGGAGAAGCTGCCCCCCCCCCGCGATTCATCTCGGCGATTATATTTGCATGCACCAGGGTTGACACTTGTCACCTAGGAACTGCATGCGTTCCACCGCGTGCATCCCCTTGCACGTTCCCTTTCCAAAACTTAAGATAAACATAAATGCACATGTCTCTTTTGAAATAATATTAAAATATTATTTCCCAGGCTTAAGCCCCTAGGCTCATCACTCAGCCCCTTTCCCACCTTCCAACCCCTAGTTCCTTGCCCACTCTGTGGACGCTCAGTCCCCCTTCACTCATTCATCATGGTCGGTCTGCACCTAGCGGTGTTTATATTTTATTAATCATTCTGCATACATACAGCACAATAGCAGGCTCCTGGCCTTCAAACACTTAGGCTTCCTAGCCTAACAAACACATAAGCCTTCCATCTTATACAAAACTTGGCTCACCAACCTATAACACATATTTACAATCTCTTTCAGATCATAGCTTACATTGGGGCTCGGCCTTGGGGACACTACAGAACTTGTCCAAGTACTCGCGGAACACCTTGTTCATCAAACTCATAAATACCCCTAGGGCGTTTTTCATTCCAAACGGTAAAACAATAAACTTGTAATGTCCAAACCTCGTATTAAAGGTGGTCTTAGGGATGTCATCCTCCTTGATCTGTAACTGTTGATACCCTAATCGCAAATTGATCTTTGAAAACACAGTCGCACCCTTCATCTGATCGAACATATCATCAATCCTTGGAAACATATACTGATTCTTGATTGTTGCCTTGTTCAATTGACGGTAATCAATGTAGAGTCTCCATGACCCATCCTTCTTTCGTATGAAAATAACAGGCGTGCCCCATGGTGACACACTTGGACGTATAAGTCCCAGGTCCAGAAACTCCTTCAGTTGCATTCTCATACAATAAGGCATTCTCACTATTGCTTCAGTCCCCAGTTTTAGGTCTATGGTAAATTCCAATTCCCTCTCCGGTGGCATCCCAAGTAACTCCTCCGAGAAGACATCTGCAAACTCTCTCACCACAGGAAGGTGTTCTAGACCTTCCACTACTCCCTTCTCTTGAACAAGCCTAAACTGTTGCGGCTGCGATCGACATTGTTGTTGATGTTGTGGTTCCTGGTAAGGAGTTTGCTGCTGAGGTGTTGGTCGCCAAGGTGTAGTGAAGGTGGATCCTCTCTGGAAGCCACGACATCCTGGCGTATGTCTAGTTGGTGTCTGATGTTGTTGCGCACCGGATGATGACTGCCTTGTCGATCTGGATGGAGTCCTGCTCTAACCCCCGCTAATAATATCCTCATCTTCTATGAGGGCCTTCTGGATGACATCATGCAAGTTCTTAGGCATCAGAATCCTAACCTTTGCACATATGCTAACATTAAGGTTGAACAAGAACCTGTTGACCTTAAGCTTCTCAGTATTAAGATGCGGAAGATACTGAAGAAACTCCATAAAATGAGCCTCATACTCGACCACCGTATGACCACCTTGTTTCAAGGCATTGAACTCGTTGAGTTGATGCTCAATGAATTCCTCCAATAGGTATCTCTCTCGAAACCGTTCCTCAAACAGTTCCTGTGACACATCTTTGACAGCCATGTTAAATTGTGGCAGGAGCATCTTCCACCATAGAAGAGCGCTCCCCTTCAATTGAAAGACCGTCATGCGGACCTTCATGTTGGAGGTATAGTCCTGAAGTGCAAAGCACATCACCATATTATCCAACCATGCCTCGGCGGCTGCGTCGTCCAAGGCACCAAAGAACTTGGGAAATTTTACCTTCTCAATTTCACGGTGAATGCTACCAGTACCAACCAGAGCATGCGGTGGACCCTCAGGGGGTGTCGACACTCTGGACTCATCTCTATCCAAACGGTTGATCAATGCCTCAAACATGTGATTAAAGGACCTCATCAGCCCAACCACATCACCCACCGCTATCTGCTCCTTCCTGACAACCTGTTCGTCTCCTTGGGGGTTATACCCCTCAAGCGTGGATGCTACTGGAGGCGTCACACCTCCTCCACTAGCACCCCGTCGTCTGCCTCCACGACGTCCTCTAACCATGATTACTTGCATGAATACAAGTCAACTTAAATTAGCAACATTATAATCAAATATCATATTAGCAAAATTCGTAGTGTTCCCAAGTCGCGGGTTGAACTCGCTCTGATACCATATGTAAGGACCCCTCTTCATTACGACAACAAGCGAAGAAGAAAGTGCAATTTTTTTTTTGTTTCTTTTTTGTTTTAGGCAGGAAGGCAACGACAAAAAACAGTTGAACCACGCGTCCTGGTGATGAATACAAGTAAGAAGATCAGGAAACAGAGAAGTACGACTCCACGCATTAGCGCAAGAGCAACTGGGCGAAACATGCGTAAATCAACAGATAGGAAGACTACCCGCGCGACACAATGGTCTCGACAACGAATCACTAGAACCTCTATGGCACACAAAACCCAACACATGAAGGTGTTACAACCCAAGTGCCAAAAATGGACTTATAATAGTCAACACATTCACAATGGAAGCACCGACTTCGACCAAGTTATTATTCGCCTCCATCCAATAGGGCACGCCATGATCCCTTCATCAGGAATCATGTCATCCCCAGGTGATAGGTGTGACAATAACCCTGGCACAACACAACCTATCTAGACCAAGGGCTCAAGATAAATCCAACGTGCTAGGATCCTAACAACTGACAAGAAAACTACACCCACACCCCCAAGCAACAGGTCGACAAGACACAAGATGACGTCACTCAAAGGAAAAAGTGCAAGCTAATACACGACTTCGTCAACAACCCAACCCATTTAAGAAAGAGGTCTAAGAGTGAAGGAGTGAACGGTAACCAGGCTACTATGGTCATAAATGTTATCATAAGGTGACCTAAGTTAGGCACTGAACAACATCAAGAAACGTTGATTAACAATACCCACTGTCCATTAAATTAAGTGAACTATTGAATCATGTTGCTTATATAATAATTGATTTTGCTGTCTAATTTAACAAGTCTAATTAATCAATAAATACCATCTAAACTAACCATTTAACAATATATAACAATAATACCAACATCAATATTTACGCTATTAATCAAAACACTATTAACAATATTAATCTATAACACTATTAACAATGTGTATACAACACTATAATTATAACACCATCAACAATATCAAATTACAACACGTTGTCTAACAATATTAACAATATTTATGCATAACAAGTTGTCTAATCTATTTTGTCTAGGTGCATGATATTGCTATCTAGTAAAACTGAAACAATAAAGTTCGTTGATTTAAGTAGCAATAGGGGTACTGCGTTGGATCGATAGATTCACTGTGTAACAAAGATATCATTGATATCGCTACCTTAATCCAAGATTTAGCTACCTATAAAATTATAAGGATTCGCTCAATATGAAATAAATTGCTCACAAGGTTGTTCGTTATAAATGCTAATAGTGTTGCCTTATTATTATACAAATACTTAATATAAAATGTTTTCAATATAACTATCGTAATAGTCAACACTAGCATACAATCAACGATGTCAATGAACATTAAAATTGTTGAGTACTAACCTTTACTAGCAACAAATTTAAAACTATCATAACATTTAAGATATTCAACGTGATAGTCAATTAAATGGTTGGGATGCAATTAAGAGGAAATCGGATGAATAAATAAAATGCGGCATAAATAACGTTGTCACCTAATATTCAATCAACTATCAATCGTCATCAGATAGTAATCTTGCATTCAGTAAAATTAAATGCAGCCAGAAAGAAAACGTTGTTAGTGAAGGTACAAATCCACTGGCAAAAGAAAGTTAGAAAACGCAGGGGTAACAACAATGGTTCACTGGCAGTCGGGGTTCAAAAAAAACGTAGCCAAAGATGAAATACTCATTGCTTTAACAAACACTGAATACGTAGACATTCACCGATAGAGAAACACGTTGTATTTTATCCAGGAATTACATTACCCTAACTATTAAAAATTGCAATCATTGTGCACTCAATGAATGTGAAATCGCAGTCATAAATGTGTAACAGCTGAGGAAGGCATGTTGTCCAATTCATTGTATATACAAATTCGTAGTGAGAAAATGCAAGTATATAAAAATTGTGCATGGTGCCAAATGATCTGAAATTCTGCAAGTGGCAATAAAATCATGGTTTAAGGAAACACGGGTATACATTACAATTCAGAATGCAGAGTAAAAAAACATCGTTGTGGTTTATCATGGTGGACACTCTGACATTAATAACAAAACACCCAAGCACAAAATTTACTGTGGCTTTTCACAAATTCGTGGTCAGATAAAGGGGGGAAATCACGGAGTTTAACATCACGTTTGTTGGATTTCATCAATAAAAAAAAATTGAGTTTTACCATCAAAAATTTCGTTGAGTTTTAACACACCAATTTTCACTGAGTAAATTCGCCATCATTGTAACATATATTGCAAAGAAAAAACACATGCCAGATGTATTAAAAACGTAGGGAAAAACTCGCCTATAAAACAGATTAAAATGCATAGGGAAAATCGTTTGTGAGATGGGTCAGAATGCAAGGTAAATTCGTATTAAAACATAATGAAATTGCAGAGGAAAATTACAGTTAAGGTATTAAATTGCAGAGAAAAACTTCGCCAGTATGTAAGGAATAAAATTTTAGAGTAAAAAGATAAAAGTATTTCGTCAATCAAGACGTCGATGAAACGCAGGAGAAAAATGCAGTATCATCATTCCAATGGTAGGAGAAAAGAGCAGTAACAAGAGTAATAACATTTGACCATTACACAGTAACAATGCCACCATTGCACATTAAAAGAAACTACAAATCGTTGTCAATGCAGAGCAATAAAATAATAAAACGCAGTCCAGTGTTCCCCAAGGCAGAGTAAAAATTCGTCATCAAAGAAATCAATCACAGAGCTAATCAATCACAACAAGGCGCAAGACAATCACTCGACTAGGAACAACCAACATAGGTAGACAGCTGGGAAAAACATATTTCGCTCATCATCCATGCACAGAAAAGAAGGGCATTAAAATCTATAGGTCGGTATGCACCGAAGTGACAGTCGTCGATTCGACTCCAGGCTGATGGCTCAGGCGTGGACTGGTGATCTAGGGATGAGGACGAAAGATAAAGTACAAAATCTTCCAATAATCAATAAAACAACAAAACAGTGATAGAAATCAAGGATCGATGGCCAAGGAGATCAAATCAATGCAACGAGCGTAAAGCTATGATGAATTTAAATTCTCGATTAAAAATGCTAAGTAAAACACTTTCATTACACAACTAAAAGTGCATAAATGAAAGCACAATTTCAATATTAATCTACCATTTAAAATAAATGTGTGTGTACCGTAGCCCAAGGTGACAACTCTGAATCGTTGTCCCGCGTGTTCCATCCAACTCTTGTTTGTCGACCGATGTGACTTCACCGGTACCTCTCAGCCAATGTTAGGGGTACTATTCTTCCCCCTTATCCCCTCGAGCCGCAAAAAGGCCACACACACTAAACCAGAGAACAACTAGCTCTTAGCTCACCTCACAAGGTCGAGCTTGTTGAAATTACTAAGACAACTGAGAGGGGGGGTGAATCAGTTGTTACTGTGCTTAAACAATTTTAATTCAATTAAACCATTTTTAATTTTTCTCCAAGTGACCATCAATATTATACTACATATGGACAACATAAATAATGAGCATCATTCACACATAAGATATACACAGAGACATATTTTCATGAGGAAACCCATAAAGGGAGAAAACCTCTTCTTCTTCGAAATGATAGGCAGTCTTTTAAGTTCTGTACATCATCTATAATTGAGCACCAACTCAATGTGAGGCTACTACCTCTGTTTTACAAGCTCCAACTTGTTTGAGATCACCAACTCTCTGGTTTCTCTAGCACCCACTAGAAGGAAGCAACAACTCCCTAAGTGTTCCAGCACCAATTGGATGGAAGCACCAACTTCCAGTCACACAGGCACCAACCTGTATAACAAAGAACAACTGTTCTCCCTTGCACCACCCTACCACCCTGGTTTTTCTAGCTGAAACTAGATGGAAGCTACAACTCCCTGTGTTCAAGCACCCACTTGAACCTCTGAGGACAACAACGCTCCCTAGCACCACCCTACCTCCCTGATTATAAATAAATGGTTGAATAACCAACAACACAGATAAATCGATTCTTACAACTTCTTCTTTGTTTTGTAAATTTGGTCTGCTTCTGACTGTTCTGAAATTCTTCTCTTCCTCTATCTGTTCTGCAATTCTGCTCTGCTTCAAGCTATTCTGCAATTCTTCTCTTTCTTCTGTCTATTCCTCATCTGTTACTCATCTCTGATTTTTATCTCACACTGCGCATACTGTAATTTTCCCTTTCTTACAGTTCAACTCATTTTTCATTCAGAACGACCAACTTTGCACAATCCTCTCATATCTTCTTTTATTCACACACACCTCAACAACTGAATCGCCAACCGATCAAGAATCATGAATCAGTTTTGATAACTGAATCAAAACTAATCAATTAACTGTGAGGTGAAACAGTAGCCCTCTGATCATATTCGAATTCACCTACACCATTGGATTACAAGAAACAAAATTTCTTTCGCATTTCGTATTTCGGCAATTCATGATTTCGCATGTCACGAATTCCTATTGTGAAGCATCTCGACTCTCCAAGTCGCGATCCCCGAAATGGATCCAGATCAACGGTCCACAAAACTTAATAATCTGATCCCTTCTTTTCTTAATCGAACAACTGACGGGATTTTGACATTTTTCCCTTAGAGTCTTCGAGACTCACAATAGTCCCTTTCGGTATTTCACGATTTCGCATGTCGCAAATTCATGAAACTCCATGTTGTGATCCCCGAAACTCCATGTCCCAATTTCGGCATTTCGTGATTTCAACAATTCTTGTGATGAGATATCTTGACGCTCCATGTCACAATCCCCGAAACTCCGAAACTCCATGTCGCGATCCCCGAAACTCCATGTCGCAATTTCACATTTCGGCATTTCGTGATTTCTGTGGTGAAGTGTTTCGACACTCCAACTCCTGGTAACCAAAACCTACACCAAAAGATGTTTTTCGCATTTCGACATTTCAGCATTTCGGCATTCCTGTGGTGAATTGTTTCAACACTCCAACTCCCGGTATCCGGAACTCCGAAATGGAGTTATTTCCCGGTCTGCGAAACTCTTTGTTGATGTTCTTGTTTCAGGATTTCGGCATTTTGCATTTCGTGACTTTGAGACTCCTGTGATGAAGAGTCTTGACTCTTGACTCCTCCAACTCCAGGTATTCGGAACTCCGAAATGGAGTTATTTCCCGGTCTTCGAAACTCTTTGTTGATGTGCCTGTTTCAGGATTTTGGCGTTTCGCATTTCGCGACTTCGGGACTCCTGTGATGAAGAGTCTCGACTCTTGACTCCTCCAACTCCTGGTATCCAAAACTACGATTTCCCGGTCTGCAAAACTCCGAAATGGAGTCTTTGACATGCTCTGATCTATCGCATTTCGAGATTTTCTGCTGTGAGTTGTTTCCTTGATTCCTAGAGTTTACGGTTCTGATCTTTCCATGAGATCATCGTTGCACTGTTGGTCTTGCCACTTTCTCTTGCTCATCATCGTGACTCCTGGAGTTTACGGTTCTGATCTTGCCATGCGATCATCATTGTGTTGTTGGTCTTGCCACTTTCTCTTGTTCATCATCGTCGGGCTGAGCTTGCCATCAATGATAAACAAATACTCTGCCTTCTATCTGCCTGTAATAAATATGCCAACAATCTCCCCCTTTGGCATTGATGGCAACCCCTTGAATAACATCCAACTATACAACTGTAGCATCCTTGAAATTACCACAGTTTCTCCCCCTTTGAAATCAATGTCAAAGAAGAAACACGCTCCCCTGAGTTGTTGTAGTACATACTCCCCTTGTCAACTATGAGCATCTTAGAAATACAACAGATATTCAATAAGTAATCCCCCTGACCAGGTGAACAGATTATACGAAAGAAGTTATAACCCCCAACTTTTGACGAAGATATCCAAAATGGGTCGTTGCTAATGGTTTAGTAAAGATATCAGCTATATGTTATGTGGAAGGAATATAATTCATATGAACAATTCTGTTTGTAACTCGTTCTCTGAGAAAATGGTATTTTATTGGTATGTTCTTAGATTTTGAATGAAGTACAGGATTCTTAGAGAAACTGATGGCACTGGTGTTCTCACAATGAAGTGGAATGGGATCAATGTAAGTTACCTTCAAATCTGCAAGAGTTTGTATCATCCATAAAATCTGAGTGCAGCAGGTAGCAACAGCCATGTACTCTGCTTCTGTAGTTGATAAGGAAATAGATCCTTTCTTTTTACTAAGCCATGCTACTAATGATTCGTCCAGGAAGAATGCTCCTCCACTGGTGCTTTTTCTCTCATCAAGACAGTTTGCCCAATCTACATCTGAATAAATAGTTAACTGAAAATTCTGATTTCTGGGATACCACAGACCATAAGTCATTGTTCCCTTCAGGTATTTGAATATCCTTGTGACAGCTACCAAATAACTTTGTTTAGGAGCAGACTGATAACGACCTACTATTCCAACAGCTTGCATTATATCAGGACGGGATGTTGTGATGTACAGAAGACTGCCTATCATAGAGCGATATGTCCTTTGATCAACATCCAGTGAAATATCATCTTTACTGATCTTGCAACCAACCACCATAGGTGTGCTAATAGGAGAGGAATCCTCCATCTGAAATTTCTTCATCAACTTTTATGTCTATACAATCAACCAGTTTATGCAGTCTCTTATTGTAATATCTGTACCCTTTACTATTTGTAGCATAACCCAAGAAGATACCTTTATCAGCCATGTCATCATATTTTTCAATATTTTCATCATTGTTCTTGATATAACATTTACTCCCAAAGACTTTAAAATGGTTGATTGAAGTAGGTCTTCCAAACCATAGTTCATAAGGAGTCTTGTCACTGTGTGGCCTGAGATGAGCTTTGTTAAGGATATGAACAGTTGTATGAATTTCTTCTACCCAATATGTCTGAGGTATGTTCCTTTCATTCATCATTGATCTTGCCATTTGTTGTGTTGATCTATTCTGCCTCTCAACAACTCCATTTTGTTGTGGAGTCCTTGGAATTGTGTGCTCTCTTTTGATCCCATGTTTATCACATAACTCTTTGAAGTTCCATGAACTAAGCTCTCCTCCTCTATCAGACCTTACTGCCTTTAATCTTTTTCATGTTTGATTCTCAGTCAGAGCCTTAAACACTTTGAATTTTTCAAATGCTTTAGATTTTTCCTTCAAAAAGGCAACCCATGTTAGTCTAGAATAATCATCAATAATCAACATAAAATAATTTTCTTTTCCTGTACCTTCTTTCCTTGATGGTCCACATAAATCCATATGTACTAACTGGAGAGGTTTTTCTATTGAAGGAAATTTTTTAGATTTGAACTGAGTGCGGGTAAGTTTTCCTATCTAACGGGGTTTACAAACAGATTCGTATGGCTTTGATATCTTTGGAAGATCTTTTACTGCCCCATTGTGTCTGAGCTTGATTATATGATCAAAATTTAGCTGTCCAAGTCTCCTATGCCACAACCAACTTTCATCATACTTGCTTAAGTGGCATTCTTCTTTTTCTTCTTTTAACACATAGACATTGTTTTTTGTTCTTATTCCTTTTGCAACTAGTTGTCCTAAATTCACAGATTTTATTCTACAGTCTTTAGAGGTAAAAATGACTTCACATCCTCGGTCACAGACTTGACTGACACTAAACATATTATGTTTCAAACCTTATACAAACAACATATCTTGAGCTTTCTCTTTGCCATTACTCAAAATTACCATTCCTTTACCTTTTATTTTTCCTGGTGCATCATTTCCAAAAGTTACATTCCCTTATTTGCTTTTACTTAGAGTTAGAAACTTACTATTGTCTCCAGACATATGTTTGGAACATCCACTGTCAATATACCAAGGATTCTTTTGTCTTTGGGATGATAACACTAGTCCACACTTGTCATCTTCTTTCTTCTTCCAAACCTTAACATTTTCAGTAGTGGGGATCAAATCTGGCTTGTAATTCCTTAAGCGACAGTCTGCACCTTTATGTCCATAATTATGGCAGTTGTAACATTCTTGTTCACTGAATAACAAATCATAACGATTGGTATGCTCATAATTGTTATTGTGTTTCACCTGTGTCCTTCTCCCAGTCATCACATGATTTATAGTCTGTGATTGTTTGTTGTTTGGTTGTCTCAATCTTTGTAGTGGCAGATAATTATTCCTTGAAAAACTTGATTGCTCATATCTAAATCTTAAAGAATAGTTTATAGCTTTGTGACCAAAATTAGGGCAGAAAAAACAATAACCATAGAAAAAACCTTTGTACCTTGAAAAAATTTGTCTTCTTTGAGGAGGTCGATTTCTTTCATGCCGATAATCTCTCTGATCTACAGATTTGGTTCTGGTACTTTTTCTTTCATTCCTTCTTGGTGGCTGATTTTATTTCTTTGTTTCTACAGAGTAACTGTTGTCAATGTTTGAGGATTTGACAAACTTGATAGGTTATGTATTATTTGGATGATCACTACTTGATCCTTCTTCATACCCCAATCCAGCTTTCAACTTTGGGTTTCTTTGCTGATTTAGAATGGAGGTTAATAGGCTTTAATACTTGGCAGATTTTGATGATACAATCCCTTAAACTTCTCCATTTCTTTTCTGGTTTTTACTATCTCTTCTTTTAAGGCTTCACACCTCGCTTTCTTCTATGACAACTGTTGTTTCAGTATGTATTCTATTTTCTTTGCCTCTTCTAATTCCACTTTCAGCAAAGCAAAGTCTTCATCAGGTTGTTTACTGTCTTTCTCGAACTGTATCAACAATTGTTTTTTCTTTATGTTCTTAATTCTGATTCTGTCAATCTCTTCCAGTGCACTGATCAGTTCTCCTTCCATATCAACCACAGCTTCTTCATCATTATCATCGCTGCCTGTGCTTTTATTATCATAATCCTCTTTGTCCATAAGCATGAAGTCATTTACCTTATCTTCACAGGAAGAGTCACTATCGGTGTATTCTAAGGAATTTCCATTATTTGCACACAAACTTTTCTTCTTACTATATTTCTTGAATTTGTACTTATTTTCATCATCAGAGTTCTGGTCCTTTTTTTGATGGGGACACTTAGATGCAAAATGACCTATCTTACCACAGTTAAAGCATTTGAAGGGAAACTTGCCTTGAT
>ML801859.1:26682-39117 GCA_009831015.1 Picea engelmannii
CCTTACACCCAAATACTTTCAAATTATGAACTGCAGGTTTGGAACCATACAAGGCTTCGAAAGGAGTAACATTATCAAGACACCTTGTTGGAATTTTATTATTTAAATAAACTGCAGTATTTATGGCTTCAGCCCAAAATGCATTTGAGAGATTCTTACCTTTCATCATACTGCGTGCACACTCTACCAAAGTTTTGTTTTTCCTTTCAGCGACTTCATTCTGTTGTGGAGTGTGAGGTACTGTAAACTGTTGTACTATTCCATGATCTTTGCAATATTTGATGAAGTCCCCTGATTTATACTCTCCCCCTTGATCTGAACAGAGGATTTTGATGGATTTTCCTGTCTGTTTTTCCACCATGGTTCTGAATTCCTTGAAGTACTCGAAAACATCACTTTTTCTTCTAAGGAAATAAACCCATGTGTATCTCGTGCTATCATCAATAAATAACAGAAAGTAAAATGCACCTCCTAAAGACCTAGTCTGCATAGGCCCGCAAACATCAGTATGCACAAGATCTAACACATCTCTCTTTTTCTTATCAGGATTAGAGGGGAATTCATCTATGTGCATCTTTCCTAATGCACATCCATCACAAGAAACATTCTCATTTTCTTACATGGGAAGTCCTTCAACCATATTATTTTTCTGTAATAACAATAAATCAGGATGATTGATGTGGCCATACCTTTGATGCCAAATAATCTATGTTGGCATAGTTGTAGAAGTCAGTGCGTGATGTGTTTTGTTGGTAACATCAAGTTTGTATAGGCCTCTTGCTCTGACTCCCATTGCAACAGTTTTGAATTGGTCCAGTAGATCCTTCACTATGCAATAATTCTTGAAGAATTCAACCTTCAAGTTCTGATCTGTAATGGTGGACATAGAGATCAATTTTTTCTTTATCCCTAGCACATACACCACATTGCGAATGTGACGAATAGTACCATTCGACAATGTCACAGGAATGTCTCCATATCCCTTGATCTGATGAGCGCGGTCATCTCCAAGATATATGCTGGCTCCATTCTATGTTTCTTTAAAATTAGTGTACTACATCTTATTACATGTCATATGTACTGATGCTCCGGAATCCACAAAGCAAGCATCAGAATCATCCATTTTAGCAGATAAAGCAGTGTTAGACACAAACAGCCTAAGATCCCGTGAATCAAAATTCGGGGGTTCATCAATATCATCACTAGCAATAAATAATCTGAGATCATGATTTGAAGATTTTCTGCATAATGACCTGAATGTGTTCTAGGTTTATTCCTAGCCTCATCACTCTTCTTCTTATGACAGTCTTTAACAATATGTCCAGGTCGACCACAAAAAAAACAACTCTTTAACTCATTCCTATCAGATTGCATACCTTGATTTGGAGATTGTCTTCTCTGCGATGAACTGCCTCTTTGCCATGAACTGCCTCCTCTACCTCTTTCTCCTGATCTTCCTCTCACAGATCTCTTATTTGACCATAGTGCCAAATCTTTATTCTGAGGCTTCAAATTCCCGCACCTCTCTTCCTCTTGCAGCAAAATACCTGTCAGTTCTTCAAAGGTAGGAGGTTTCTCTCTTGCTGCAAGACCTGTTATGAACATCTGATAATCTTCTAGCATACCATTTAAGGTAATAGTGACAAGATCAGTGCTGGAAACAGTTTCCCCTATATTTCCTAGCTTGTCTTTCACCTCTTTAATGCGACCCAAAAATGAACTAACAGATTCATTTCCATCCATCTTAATGCCTAGCAATTTAGTTTTCATGAACAAAATGTGATTTGTGTTGCTAGTTTCATACAATGCTTTAAGCGCCATCCACGTTGCAACAGAAGTTTTAGTTTCTCTAATATGTGGAATTATGTTATCTTTAACATATATGCGCAATAATACCTTGGCCTTGTTTTCACACTTATCCTAGTCTTGGATCTGCGTTGTTGTCGCACTAGCAGCCGCATCAGGTTTCGCTTCATCTCCCTTCGCAATGGTCCAGACACCATAGCCTTCCATCATGGTCTGCATCTTGAATTTCCAGTTAATGAAATTCGAGCCATCTAGTTTGTTGGCTTCGTTGAGGTAGGTCTCTGCCGAAGGATTCACTATCTCTATTAATGGATCCTTGTATCACCAAGCACACTTCAATTCTGAAAGGCAGTGAATCACCAAGAATACACAAATAACCTCAGCGCACTCTTTCTCTCCCGGTGCCTGTGCTGGATTTCTCAATGCCCAAACTTTGCACTCTTCCTCTCTGGGTGCCTGTGTTGGATTTCTCAATGCCCAAACTTTTGTTTTTATAAAACAAATGTTCACACAATAAATCTCACAAATGATATCTACTTGAATAAACTTTAATATCCACCTTATAAAGTTTATGCCTCAAAAGAAAATATCCACTTTTAAAAAAGTTTATACCTTACTCACAAATAATCAAACGCATGCAAATGTGGCACTCTTATTGAATGCTCCACATATAAAAAGAAACTCACATATATTCAAACCTCATCCACTTAAGATCAATCACACTCATGCATGCATGCAAATCGTGAAACTTTCTTATTCCTCACAAAATGTTCACTTAATAAAAAGTTAATACTTCACATCCACTTTAAATCATAGGCCATCATGTAATAACTCCTTCATGCCATCATGTAATAACTCCTTCATGATTTATAAAGTGAAAATTTTTAACTCACCAATTTAAATCGTGGCACCAATATAACCTCGCGCTCAAAGCTCATGCAGCAAAAATGCCATGCAGTAAAAAAAATGAAAACTTACGCTTCATGAAAAACTCACAATTTTCGCACCTCACGCTTCTATTAGAGTGCAGAGAGTCTGCACCTCACTATGCACTTGGAGTGCGAAAATCTCAAGCGTTTCCGCACCTCACGCTACTATTAGAGTGTGGCGAGTCCGCACCTCACTATGCACTTGGAGTGCGGAAATCTTTGAGGATTTACGCACTGTAATACACAACTGGAGTGTGGAAATTTTAGGTTTTCAAACGTGCGCAAAATTTGAGTAGTATGTCGCCACACCCTTTCAGAGGAGGGACCTGCAGACTTCTAGAAATTGACGCACCTCCCTTCTGCGGCTCCTCACTTCCGCGGCTCTGATACCAACTTAGAATTAGGCGAAACAAACACAGGTGAGGCAACACTCACAATCTATATTGTTGAATGAGAACTGATTACATCATTATATAGGAAACTACTCTACTTAGTCGGTTACATCAAACCACATAAAACTAGAATCTACATTAAGTGAAGTAAAGTTCAACTACACTACTAACTCTTGACTAATAGAGTTCTTCTACGTAACTATCTCTTGCAACTGACTCTTGCTCCATTATTTCCAAGTATAGGGAATGTTAGAAAGAATAAAGGAAGCATGGTTATGATGAATGCAAAGTTTTTAATGTGTAAATGACTCAATTCGATCTTCTATAAAATAGGGAATGTTTAAAAGAAGATAAGAAATGTTTTAAAGTTGGTGATTTGATGAACTTTAGATTATTATGTGTATATTTTAATAAAATGGTAAGTTTTGATTTTTTTTATCTTCTGTAAAACAAGGAAATAGGGAATGTTAGAAAGAATAAAAGAGGCATCGTTGCAAAGTTTTTAATGTGTAAATTCCCTAATTGGATCTTCTATAAAATAGGTAATGTTTAAACGAATATAAAAAATGTTGTTATTATGAATGTAAAGCTTTCTTTTTGTGTGTAAAGAATAAAATGGTAAGTTTTGATTTTTTTATCTTCTATAAAACAAGGAAATAGGGAATGCTAGAAAGAATAAAAGAAACATGATTATCGTGAATGCAAAGTTTTTATTGTGTAAATGTCCCAATTTGATCTTCTATAAAATAGGGCATGTTTAAAAGAATATAAGAAATGTTGTTGTCGTGAATGTAAAGCTCTCTTTTATTTTTTGAGTAAATGCTTTCAATTGATAATTGATTTGCAGTAACACAATATAAATATCTATTTTAACATGGGAGAAGAGAGATTTGAATTTTGGACCTCTTCCATATAAAAGTAAAAGAAAGACTTTACCAATTTCATGGAGTAATTTCCATCATAAATAAAAAGTTCTTACCTTAAAAAGTAAAAAGAATTTATTTTCTTGATGTTTTCTCCATCATTTGAAATAAATAAGTGTTTACTCATTCTAAAATAAAAGAAGTTATGTTCATCATATCTTGACTACAATATTGATTGATGAAATAATTTTTGCATGATTGTGCAGGTTAAAAAGATCGTGGAGCTTAATATTTCTACAACTATGGAGAAGTCACAAATGAGGAGATTGAATTGGAAAGTGGAAGGAGAGGATAATACTTCCCATGGGACTACTAGCAGAAAAACAATAAAGGATGGAGAGCACATAATAGACTTATCACCCATGGAAATAAGGACCTTCCAACTTGAGTTTGATGATTGAGTAACTTGTTTGTTGAGTATCTTCCTTTTAATATTAAGGAAAATTAATGTAGTGATAATTGGGCATTTCATTTGTTAGACCTTATTTGTTGGGTTATTTTTTGTATTTTTTTTTTCTAGACGAAGGCTCTTATGAAGTGTAAATTTTTAAGATTGTCATTATTATAAATAATTGCAAAGATTATATAAATGAGTTTTATCTCCATTTTTCCAATAACATGAGGAAGAAATTTCTAGAAAAAACTTTGTAAAAATAGAAAAAGGGAACAAAGATAAAATGAGCTTTTTTTTTAAAGAACAATTCATTTGCTTCTAAAGAGACATTGATATATATAGAAGAGAATATATTGTGGTGTGGTATAAAAACATCATACATTCTACTACTATGGATACATTCTACTATTCTAAAAATAGTTTTACAGAAGTTCCCCCAAGTTGATATGATAACATCATTCCTTGCTCAGGTACTATCATCACCAGGGGCTTGGGTTTCATGCCTTTTGGGCCCTCATTAACTTGTGGTTTTTGTTTATGTTGTTATCACAGGATTTGTAGTTGTGCAAAACCCAACACAAAATCATCAAATCTTGCGTAACTATAGGAAATCCTACTACTGTCACCTTAGTAAGAAATCTCCTTGTTTTAGTGATGGAGGAGATCCAACACAAGGGAGGCTTCCCTGGTGACCTCAAGGGATCAAAGTAGCAAATTTGATAGCCAAGCCTACTGCCCCCTCTCTTGATCACCTAAGTCAAAGGAAAAATAGATATGAAGCTTGTATGAGTACATGCCTGGAACAAAAACAATTTATGGCATTTATATGATCAATTCCTAGTGCAAACATCCAATTGGAACCTCATAAGACACTAGACAATCAGAATTTGCTATGGCTGGTACAAATTTGCAGCAATACAACAATTTTACAACAGAAGTATAAATTTGTAACAACAGTAACAAATATGTTTCAAAATTGCAACAATTGACAATGAAAATATAACATAAATTCACTAGAACAATATCCAATTGTTGTATGCAATTTTTGGGTATGTTAGGCCACCTTTAGATGAATGTATGCAAAAAATTTAAGTGTTATCAGGTGGCAGTAGAAAACTTTTGCAACAGCAGCAAGTTTGTCACTCAATTAGCAAAAGTTAGTGTTAGTAAAGTTAGTAAATAGCTTGAGAGATTAAGAATAAAGAGTTTTTTAATCACTTTCACCACAAGAGAGCTTAACTGATTAGTGCCTTAGGGCTATGGAGTCTTTTACAACAACAATACAATATGTTTGGAGATGATAATAGCAAGATCTAAGAGGTAGGGCTTGAAATCTAAGGTGCTAGCACATTAGGGCCTTAGGTTTCAAGCCTTAAAGAGAAGGGCCTTAAGTGCTAGCACTTTTGGACTCGAGCAACCTTTTCTCCCTTCTTAAGTTCTTCAATAATGTCACAATCAAGAGTCTAGAATTGAAACTCCTAAAGCGCTAGCACTTTAGGGCTTTAGGAGCTTAACCCTATGTAGGATTTCCTTCACAAATTTATGGATGAAATTAACCTTGTGAGAAGAGGAAGCACTTGTGCTCCTCTCTTAGGGTTTTACCAAGCAAAATCTAAAATATGAACAAGCAAATTTTACCATAAACATTCAATAACATGAAATGAAATTGTAGAAATTTACTTACTTCACCAATATATAACAAGAATAAACCCTACTTACAGAAATTTCGTCCAAAAATCAGCAAAATACATCAACAATTGATCCTCCAAGCAAGTCACATGAGTGTAGAAGAGAGAGATAGCCCTATAGGGCGAAAAATTTAGACTTAGTGCTCTCACAATTGAGAGAAATGTGATGATAAAATGAAATGTCAAGGAGGTTTATTTATATGGAACCTCCTTGACCTATTTGTCCACTTAAAATTGTCAACATCAAAACATAAGAGGGTCGACCCCCTTTAATTATCCTTTACATTTACAAAAATTAAATTTACATGAGATAAAACCCTAAAGAGGGTGACGTTAGGCTCATGAGAGTGACGTCAAGGCTGAAAAAGTGGAACGTTGGGCCTCCAAAGGCCATATGTCCCTCTCTCACATGTCAAGGTCCATGCTACATGCCTTCTCTATCAATCCATAAGTGATCCATCAAACCCTAGCCCCTAGGTGACGCCATGAGCTAGGAGGGTGACGTCTAGGCCTCCAAAGGCTAGCCTTCAAGTGGAGAAGGGTAGACTCTCATCCTCTAGCCATGCCAATATGCCTCCAAAGGCAACGTCCTCCATCATCAAGGTGCAACACTAATCATAATATGGTGCCCCAGACGTGGGGTCTAGCATCCATCCTATGGGCAAGGTCCTGCAAAGACAAACAAGTACGCCCTCCAAGGGTCCACAAGTCATATGAATCATGCTAAGTAAACCACATCTAATAAGAGAACCACCCATCATGTGCCCTCTTTGTCTCTTAGTTGTTATTAGTGTGATGTCTATATATATATATATATATGGAGAGAGAGATGGCACTATAGTAATAGATTACAATCACTGACATCACACTAATAACAACTAAGAGACAAAGAGGGCACATGATCCTATCACTGCAACCTAGGAGTTGCACCCCAAAGCCAACTCCCAGATTGACAAAGATTTTGGTGCAAGGAATGCTTCATAAATTTCCTGTCTCAAAATTGTTATCTTAGTGGGATCATTCCCAACGCACCCCTAGCCAAAGGAAGTATTGATGTGAAATGAAACCCCGTCACAAGTATATACCATTGTAATAATAGATTGTAATTACATACACCAAATAGATAACAACCATAACCCAAAAAATATATATATATATATATATATAGAGAGAGAGAGAGAGAGAGAGAGAGAGAGAGAGAGAGAGAGAGGTCAATCTGGTGTGGTCTAGCGACAACTTGGAGCAGTTGTTGTGAAGATGAATCAAGTTCAAATCTCAATGGGCACGCTCCTCCCTTATGTGTGGTCTCGCATATGTGGCTTGCATATTCGACACCTTTCTTGGGGCTTGTGCCTTTTTTATGTTGCCTTAGTGCCTTCTTGGCACTTGTGCTAATTATTGATGAAGCTAATGCACAGTGATTTGGGTTGCAGTTCGCCTTAGTTAAAAAGGGGTCATTATGTTGGTTTACATACTCATATGTATCCTTGTCAACATTGTTGGAAGGAATTAATGTAATTGTCTTGCCGTAGTGCCAACAACCTTATATTCATTAAGTTAAACATGCTTGAGGATGGGGTGGTATTGTTCTTGGGTTTTTCAGTCCATGGGTTATTTCTCTTTTAAAAGAAATAGAGAGAACTATTTCTCCCACTAAAAATGTCTCTAAACATATTGTCTTACTAATTTTAAATAGAGAAATGAACTATGAAGGATCTTTTATAGAACTTTCTTGTCAACTCCTTCCATCTAAGGAGCTAGATAATGTTTTTTTTTCCAAGGAATTTTTTTTTATATTCATGAGAAATGAACATACATGCTGCGGATCTTGCTAGGAATAATATGGCGTTGAATCCCTTCAAGAGTCTACAAAAAAGAGATTATGCTCTCCTTTAGTGCATCATTTGATCCCATAGTAGTTCAGAACTATACCAGTTGTGCATCATTTACAATCTATTTTTAAAACTTACAAAGACTTGTTTTTCTTACCATAAGCATTATGATCATAATTTCGCTTTACAAAAGCCATATACTCCTTTACGACAAATAAAGACTAACAACAGAAAAAAACCAGTAGGAAAAGAAGACTAGAAATGGAATTCCAAATATTCCATCTCGGCTCCATCCAATAACTCATATATACCGAACAACCCTACAAGTAGAGCTAGAGCTTCCTTTGACAACACATTGGCTTTCATATTGAGTTATCTGTAGATGTGCTTGAATGAAATCCATTCAAAAGACTGCATTGAAACCTATAAGTCCAGCGACAAAGGGCCTAAGCGCACATTCTCCACAGTGACCTTCTTGGAGGCCTAATCAGTAACTAGCTTCAAGTTTCCCAACACCTACAACTTCCTTACACCTTTCTTAATGGCAACCGAGAGAAGGGTCTAGAGGGAAATGAATTCAACTATGTTATTCGACCCCCTGCCTAGAGCATACCTAATGTGAAGATAATGATTTTGATTCAGAAATAAAACGACGCCAACTCGGTAGACTGAAGGATTTCCTTGACTCGCGCCATCGAAGAATCCCCACAGGGTATCAAAATCTAGCTCATGCATAATCGACACCCTTGGTTTTTTTTCCTTGGGCTCCACTCTGAATTCCTTAGTAAGCTCGATGATTAATCCAACAGTGACTTATGGTGGAAGATCCACATCTTTGAAAATGTTGGACTTGCGGGCCCACCAAATACCATATACCAAAGTATAGGGAAAAGCTTCATACTGCTTGATTGATTTATTCTCGAGCCATTCCTTCATGCAATCTTCTAGCCCTTGCTTCTTCGAGGATGATTTTTGTTGAAACACAAGTTCCATGTGCCTCAATACGTACGTTGTGTAAGGGCAAGAAATAAAAAATGTGAGAAGTGGATCCCTCATTTAGTTTACACAAAGTACATTTGTTGGGACCGACCCAACCCCTTTTTACGTCATTTTTCCAAGTCAACAACTTGTTGTTCAGAGCAAGCCACGAAGCAATTTTACTTTTCAACGAAGCATGGAGCTTCCATAGAAGGCCCCACCCCCATTGTTTTTCCCCTAGGAACTATGATTCCACAAAAGCAAAGTACCCCAATGTGGTTGTATAGTTTCCTATCCCAAGATTTTTTGACCAGCATAACACATCCTCCTCCTCCTCCTTAAACCAGTAAAATTAGAAACCAACTTTCCAATATAATTGTGCCATTCATCTCCTTATGTGCCATCCAACCCAAGATCTACCTTTGACTTCCAACCTAATCTCCCACTGGATTGGGGAGATTGCACTTTAGCATCCTCAAGGGAGAAGATACTGAACTCATGGAGAGATTGAAGAAGTGGATCTGAGAGTCGAAACTCCTCATCAGCACCAAGCCAAGGATCCTCACCTATTTTCACTTCCCTGCCATTACCAATTCTCCACACCGTCCACGAAACAACTAAGGGGAAAGTTGCAATCAATGCTTTCCAAACAATTGATCATTTAGTTGACTTCCTTGGTTGTCTATACCAATCTTCAATCAGCAAATCGTGTAGATACTTGGATTAAATTACCCGACCCCATAAGGAGGAGTTGTGGGTAAGCCTCCATACGCTTCTAGTTGCAAGGGATTGACTGGAAAAAAATGTTTTTAATCTCCCATCCCCTAATCTTTTTTGGGGATGCCACCCGACTCCATTTCACAAGAGGGATGCCTCCAATTTGACGAGAACCCGACCATAAAAAATGAAAATTGATCTCTTTTATGCTGGTCAAAATGCTCTTTGGCACAGTTGTTATAGACGTCCAATATACTGGGATACTTTCCAGTACAAACTTGAGAAAAAACAAACGCCCCCCCTGGATAGGAGTCTATTGACCCAAAATGAAATACGCACTTCAACTTTCTTAAATATCCACATCCAATCTGCAAACCTATAACCATTTTGTTTGAGAAAAAAACCTAGAAACTTGAACCCAAAGTCCAAATCTTTCCGAGGAAAAGGGAGAATATTTTCTACCTGCTGGACAAGATTTTCTGCAAGACAATTGGGAATTAGGCACGACTTGCCATAATTAATCTCCCTGCCTGTAGCTTTGCAATACAAATCTAGGATGGATTTAAAAGAAGAGAGGTCCCTCAAAAAGCCATGGGTGAAGCATAAAACATCATCCACAAAAAGGAGGTGAGTGATATATTCTTGAGCCAGAATCGTAACTCCCCTAAGAGCCCCCCTAGCTCTAGCATCAGATATCAATTTACTAAGGGCCTCATCCACAATGAGGAAAAGAAAAGGGGACAGGTGACAACCTTGTCTAAGCACCCGAAAAAACCTAGAAGGGGCTCCATTAATAAGCATCACAAAAGAGATGCATTGAACGCATCGCATAATCCAATTGATTGAGGAGAGATTCATGCCCATCTGCAAGAGGACTAACCGAAGAAAAATCCAACTGACTCGATCGTAGGATTTGGATAAATCAAGCTTGAGAATAATTTATGACTATTTGCACTACTCAATAGAACGGATGGCTTCTTGTGCGATTGGCACGGTATCGTGGATCTGTCGCACTAAAGAAAACTGAATTCTTCTTTTGAAATAAACTCGCTCAGGATGAGCTTGAACCTTAGGGCTATAATCTTGGCCACTATCTTGTAGATCACATTACAACATGAGATAGGTCGGAAGTCATCAAAGGAAACTCCATCTTGCTTCTTACAGATTAACGTGATGAAAGTGGAATCAAGTGTTCCCAACATTTTCCCTGTTTTTTTAGATTCTTTGACCACCTTTAACAGATCATCTTTTAAGAGATCATAAAAGCCACGGTAAATTTCAACTATAAGCCTGTCAGGACCGGGACTCTTTCCTTTCTGCATGGAAGCAAGACTAGCCTGAATTTCTCCTTCTGAAACATCCTCTTCCAGAGACTGGTTCATATCTTCCAAAAAGACTGGAAGGAATTTGGAAATTACCTCTAATATTTCTTGTGAATAGGATAGCCAGTTGGCTCCTTGTAAAGAGATTCAAAATGACGAACCCCTTCATCAACCTTATCCTTGAATGAGGGCGCTAAAGGTCCTTCGAAAGTTTTTATTTCCCAAATTGTATTCATATTTTTCCGATAGGTTGCAAACTTGTGGAAAAATTTAGTATTGTAGTCTCCTTCCTTGATCCTAAGGGCTCGACTCTTCAATCGCCACACTGCCACTTCCTTTTCTAGCAGGGCCTAACGAGTGGATTCCAGAGCTCGCAACTGAGATAGGTCATCCTTTGATAGAAGGTCAAAGGCATTGTCTTCATACATCTTAATCTTGAGCTCGGATTCCTTAAGCAGAGCTTTGACTTTCTCATTAAAAGAAGCAAGCCATTTTTTCTTGTCAACTTTGGCCTTGGATAGGTTTTCCGCAAATTGGAACATGAAAGAAGAGGAAGAAGGGGAAATTAGGTGCTCCCAAGAATCCTCTACCAAGTTCCCGTAACCCTGTTCGAATAACCAATAATGATTCAACTTTAAAGGAGGAGGCTTCTCCTCTTTAAAATCTATTTTGAACAAAACCGGAAGATGATCTGACAATCCTTCGGTTGACTCCCAATACTTCATTAGGAACAGACTATCCACCAGTGCTTCAAACACCAAGAAGCAATTAAGCCTTTTAGAGATCGCATCCTCATTGACTTGAAAATTCCTCCAAGTTGGCAATAACTTTACTGGTTCAAAGTCTACCAGACCATGCTTTTCAAAAAACACAAAGAAAAAACCACTCTGAGGGTCCTATCTAGGATTTCCCCCCCACACTTCTCTCAAGGATAGAGTTAGGTTTAGGTCCCCTCCAATTAGAATATGAGGTCTCCCAAGGCACCTACCTTTGCCAAACTTTCCCAAAAAGGAATTCTCTCTACATAGGGACATTAAATATTTATCACAATCAAAGCAAGACCCAACTCTTTAACTTCCAAATTAACTGAGATTGTTGAATTAAAGGAAGATGAAGAAAGGGCTTTGAAAACCAGACTCCAACCAGAAATCAAACCACTCGACTCCACAATGCAAAAAGACCAATTTTTAAGCCAAGGCTCAAAAGCAGCTCTGGTTCTAATTCCATCCACCATTGTCTCCTGAACTAAAACAATGTCTATAAGCCTTTTGAGGGATAATTGTTTGCAAGCACCCCCTGGCATTGAAGGATAGTATTATCACAAGGGAGGCTTTTTAAGGGCTTTCCTTGCTCCAAGGGCCCTAGTTATGGTAGTTGTCTCCCTTTTTTTATATCCTAAACCACCTTCTATTGTGCCTTCTGTGAATGGGACTTCCTTCTGACCGAATTAAACT
>ML801859.1:46958-57197 GCA_009831015.1 Picea engelmannii
ATGTGCCACTCTCTCTCTCTCTTCTCCAACTGCAATTCTGAAACTTGTCTCTCAATGAGAAAGTGAGTTGTGTGTCTAAGTGAGGCGTTGGCCTCTTTATTTATACAAGATTGGCACGTGTGAAGTGTCTCTTCACTAGCAAGGCCAACTTCTCAATCTTGGTGGTTATAACCACCTTTAATATATTTTGGGGCCTCTTTAATATATGTTGGGGCCGACTTCTTATTTTTCCTATTATAATTGTCTTTTGACCAATCCGCAAAAGGGGATTTGGTCCTATTCCAATAACTGACATGATCAATCCACAATGGGGATTGATCCAATAAATAATATATCAAATAATAATAAGAATACACTTTGCAGTTACATTATTTCAACATATTTTTGTCTGTGGTTCTCATGAGGCTAGCGCCATGATCCCAAATATGCAAACTGTAGGAACAAAGATTTAGGAGGTGATTTTGCGTTTTTTCATCTGAGCCACATAGATGACACCAAGAAGGGCCAATGAAGCCTCTCTTCCTTAAGTTATCCCATGTGAGAATGTTGTTGTGGGTTGTTAGCCAAAGGAAAGTGTTGATTTTTGGCCAAGATTTTGTTTCCCATATTTTGCTCCAAACTTCATCTGTTGGCAGTGAACCATGTCTCGCTTTGAGTCGGTAGGCCTCCTAAATGTTTAAAGTGCCTGTGGAAGTATGTCCCCATAGGAGGATTTCGTTCCCCTATTGGTTTAGGATTTTCCTTGCGTCCAGAAGAGCCATCAGTGGTTGGATGTTCATTTCATTGGGGATGTTTAAGGTCGCGTGGGTGTGTTTCCAGGTGCGCCAAATATCACCATTTTGTGCTAGGTTCCAATAATCTGCTACTTTGATTAGGCCTTCTTCTTTCGTGTGAGTGATGAGAGTGAAAATTGTTGGATCTGTTTGAAGGGTCGGTATTTTTTGCCAAGAGTCACTCCAGAAAAGGGCTGAGGTTTCGCTTTGCAGTTCCCAGAACGAGTGGTTTGTAATGAGTCCCCCGTTGTTTCTGGATGCATTCTAGATGAGTGAGCCAAGGCTTTGCCCATTCCATCTGATTAGTTCTCTTTTTGAGGTTGTGGGGGTGTATTTTTCCTCCAGAAGCGGGCCCACAAGTCGTGGGGTTGCTTTAACCATCTCAACAATTTTTTTCACTGAGGACCTTGTTTAGGAGGGTGGGGTCTCTGAGGCCTAGCCCCCTGCTTTCTTTGGTTTGCAAACTTTTTGCCAGCTTACAAGTGTTATTTTTCTTCCTTCTTTAGTGCCCTGCCACAGAAAATTCCTTTGAATGTTTCTCAGGGTAGTGAGGATAAAGTTTGGAGCTACCAGGGCAGAGAAGACGTAGACCGGTAGGGCTTGAAGAACAGACTTAAGGAGGATGAGGCGACCAGACATATTGAGGGAGCGAAAGGTCCACAGTAAAAGACGCTTGCGGAATTTGGTAAGGAGGGACTCCCATGAAATATTTCTCAACAGATTGTCTATGAGGGGATTCCAAGATAGGTTGAAGGAACGGTGCTATGAGTGAAACCCAGTAGAAGCGTGAGATGGTTTTGAATCTCTGGAGCCGTATTGAAAAAGAAGACCTGTGATTTAGAAAGGTTCACCTCCATGCCTGAGGCTTCGCAGAAAGGGGTTATGATGGACTTGATGCAGAAGGCTTATATCACTGTGGGGATTCCCATTAAGAGTATATCATCTACGGACTGGCTATGTGAAATGGGGGGCGAGAATCCGTGGGGGGCAAGACCTGAGAGAGAATAATCTGAAATGGCTGCTTTGATGGTGCGACTGAGACCTCCCACCATGATAATGAAGAGGAAGGGGGAGAGCGGAAACCAAGGCTGAAGAGGTGAGATTGATTATCTAGGAGATCTAGTTGGGGTCAAAACCAAAGGCAAGGAGAGTATATTTTAAGTAGCTCCAACTTAATTTATCAAAAGCTTTTGAGAGATCCAGTTTTAGGAGCATACCTGGGAATTTTGTCGAGTGGAGCGAGTGGATTACTTCGTGTGCCAGGATGACATTGTCCAAGATTTTTTGACCTTCCACATATCATGACTGTTCCTGCAAGATAATGAACGGTAAAATGGGCTTGAGACGAGTGGCAAAGAATTTTGTGAGGAGTTTGTAGATGACATTGCAAAGGGCAATGGGTCGGAAGTGCGCAGGGGAAGTCGTGTGGTTTTCCTTGGGGATGAGGGTGAGGAAGGTGGCATTTAGGGCCTGGAGGACCTATCCTGGTGTTCTTGAGTCTTTGATTATTTACCAAACATCTGTTCGGATGATGCTCCAGCAGTGGTGGAAGAAATCTGGAGTAAACCCATCCGGGCCTGAAGCTTTACCTATGGGGGTATCCCTTAGGGCTTGATCCACCTCCTCCTGAGTTATTGGTCTCATTAGGGATTCATTATGCTCTCTGGTGACCTCCTTGGGTATGTTCTTGAGGATGGTCTCGATTGCATGGGACCTATCAACAGAGGGTTCTGAGAGGAGGTTTTTATAGTAGGAGAGCATTTCTTTTCAATGTCAGCATGTTGTTGAATTTTCGTTCCTTGATCTGTGACTAGGTGAGTAATGTGATTTGATTGGCGCCTCTGGATCATGGATCTGTGGAAGAATGTGGTATTTCTTTCACCCTCTTTTAACCATTGGATTCAAGATTTTTGTCTCCAAAGAATTTCCTCCTGCTCCCTTCTTTTCACCAGCTGGTTATTCAGATGGGTTTCTTGATGCTTGAGCGGTTCTGTGAGGTCGTGCTATTTGATTTGTTGTTGGAGGCTTTGAATTTGCTGATGGAGGTTGTCATGTGCTTGAAATATGTTGTTGAAGGTGGATTTGTTCCAAGCTTTTAAATGTTGTTTGAGATTTTTAAGTCGTTGTTGGAATCTATACATGGAAGTCCCTGTATGAATGGTTGCTTCGTTCCACCATGATTTGATATTTTCTTGGAAGTCTGGATGTGTCATCCAGAATTTCTCAAAGCGAAATGGCTTCCTGCTAGGAGTGTCGCTTATGTTGATACTGAGGAGGATAGGCCAGTGATCTAAACCTGGAGAGTCAATGATCATGGCATTAAAGGCTAGTCCATCAAGCATTACGATTTCTGAGATGATGAAGCGGTCGAGTCTACAAGAGATTTGTTGATCCCCCGAGTGCCTGTTGGACCAAGTGAAAGTGTCGTTGTATGTACTGACATCGATAAGATTCTAGGATCCTATGAAGTGATTGAAGTGCTCGTTGTCACTTCCGAGAGTGCGCGTGCCCCCATTTTTTTCCTTCGGACCTGTTATAATATTGAAATCTTCCCCAAGAATCCATCTGTGGGGGATGATGTGATCGGCTAACCAATCCAAGTGATTGAGGAAATATTCCTTATCGCCTGGTTTAGTGGGGCCGTAAACATTTGTAATGTAACCTAGTTTGTTCGAGCCGATGAGGCGAAAAGATGCAGTAATGGTCCATTTGGAGGTAAAGAAACCATCTAGCAGAACTGTGGATGGATTCCAAAGTATCGCTAGACCCCCCACAGTTCCCTTGGCATCGATTTCCACGTGATGGGCTTGCTTCCAGCATTTTTGAAGCGTAGAAGAGGCCTCCTCTCCCGCGCATTTTGTTTCATGCAATATGAGAATATCTGGCTGATCTTTCTTGATTCTCTCTCGGAGCATGGCTTGTTTATTTTTGGCATTCAGGCCCCTTATATTCCATGATAGCATCTTCATAAGGCTGGTGGGGGTTGAAGTGGGGGAAAGTTGTCTGAGATCAGCTGTATCTGACCCGAGTTGACGAGGAAGTTCCCGACATCTTGAATTAGTTGATGCTTCTGTTTTCAGACTCTTTTTTTCTCATCCTTTGTAGATTTTTGTGGATCCTTTGTTGTTCCCTTTTGGATTCCAAGGTTCATGTTGGCTCAGGCTGATCCTCGTGCCAAGGAATTAAGGAAGAATTTATGCACTTTACGTAGCTAATCTGATGGTATGGTGTATAGTTTCTGCTTGCGGTAAGCTCGCTCCAAATGTGCCATATCAATGCTTGCTAGCTCCTGATCTTCCAGATCCGTGTCTGGATCTCCTATTTCTGGACCAAGTGTGGCGGGAATGGAGGCATCAGAGGGTGGTAGATGAGAGGGATCTGGGCCTGAATGATCGAGATTCGTTGTGATTTAGCATTTAGCAGGGTTGGTTTGTGGTGTCATTGAGGAGGAGGGTATATCTGTTGGGGTTTGTAGGGCCTCAAAGGAGTTCTTAGTTGGGGGTCCCGGGGTGGCCTAGGGGGGTGCCTTTTTGGCTTGATGTTTGTGCTTGCTCAAGACCTGGATGAAGCCGTCCTTGGATTTGTTGGGGTCTTTCGCAGAGGGTTTGGTGGGATTATTTAAAGGGAATTCGCGGAAGAGGTGTCCATGCTCATGGCAGTTTCTGCAATGAAAGGGGATGTGTTCATAGTCGAGTGTTTGGGACCATTCATCATCCTGGTAATACAGAGCGATGGCTCCGGGGAGGGGTTTGGAAATATTCAAGTAAACACAGATTCGAGCATAGGCTGTGTATCTTCTTTACTTTGTGGCCTCCGAAGCTTTGACATAGATACTGATGGTGTTGTCGATTCCCGCAAGGATCTCTTCCAGCTAGAATTCATGTGGTAGCGAGTAGAGTCTCAGTTGGCGCATGCGTGAAGTCTTTTTTCTCTTGGATGAACCGTTCCATCCATAAGCGGAAGTAGAGGTCGTTCTAGTTGTAGAAATAGGGTCCTCCTTCAAAGATTTGATTCTTATCTTCCAAATTGTGCAGGATGATGGTAAAAAATACTTTTGATCTGAGTTGGAGGTCATAGTGGCATTTGGGTTTCCACCAGTGATGGATCCATTTGATTAGATATTTTTTCGAGGGCCGGAGCCCTAAAAATTTTCCTATTAGAGCGAAATCTCTCAGATATTGTTTTTGGTCCTCTATTCTGGGAGAGTTGATGATGTATTTTGGGGCAATCGGGGCTTGTGGAATGCATTTGCCTGGTTCCCAGGTGTGAATGGTTTTGGTGTGGTTTTTTGTTGGGTCAATGTCCATTGGCTTTTCCTTCAGCATTTCTTCCTCCAATAGAATCTTTTGCATGCCTTTCGGAAGTTCGAAGGTCAGTCTTTTCGTGTGGTAGGAGCTGTGCTCCTTAGCGGCGACAGAACTGTAGGAGGGGGCATGAGGCTCCCCTCCCTCGGCCTCCATGGCCACAGTAGCTGACAGAGGCAGCGTGTGTCTGGTTCAAGGCGAAGAACCCTAACATTCGCTCCCAATCAAAAAAAAAACTTCTGATAATTAGCTCAAAAAAGCGGTCACCTTTGCAATTTTCTCATAGTGAATCTGGAAACTATTTACAATAGTGATTCTTGGTGTAATTATTTGTTGGTAGTATATATCTCATAGACAAAAATTCATCAACGATCTACTATTATTGAAGGATAACATAATTGTATGCTGGTATGTGATCATTTTCTATTGTCATTGCTCTTTGTTTGATACAACCATTTCTCAAACATCATCAATTGTATGTCATTATCTATCAAGTCCTTCACAGTGATACTTTCAGTAACCTCTAGCTCAATGCTCTAGATTGATTCACGGGTCTACTTTAAAGCACTGAATCCTCCTCAACGATATCTTAGAAATTTCAGGTTTGAAGAGACGTTATATTTTGAAGGTTTGTTTTGAAATATTCTATTGGCATATTCTCATTTTTGTATTGGAGGCTATTTCATTATGTACTAACATGAAGGCCATGTATATTTTAGAGAGCATATTTTGTGTCTAAAATAATTATTTAAAGAATAATAAAGTAGCATCTTTTTAAGGAGGATAATCCTTCATTACTATTTGGTTAAAAGAAATATGTATCTACTATGACAGAGGAAAATGTAAGAGACTTGTTGCAGAAATCTCATTATTTTAATGTGTCCATGTAGTCATTTATAAATCATTGGTTAAAAGGGACGTGTTATTTTGATTAACTGAATCTTTCATTTATTATTTACTTTATTGTTATGGTTGTGAAGGAAGCATACACAACTTGGAGAGATATATTCTCTCATTGTAAAGGGGTATTATTCTCATAGGCATTTGTTCCTCAATCATTATAAAGTGATAGTTGCTTTCATCTTATAGAGATTATTTCCTTTTACAACAATGTTCTTATACCCCTTTCATTGTTATCTTGTAAATGGGATTATTAGCCTTTAAGGCTCTTATTTCATCTATAAGTTCAAAAGTCCTTTGGGAGGACCTTTGTTCCCAATACAAATGGTACTTAAAAGAGACCCTACGATTGATCTCAAGTTTGAGATCTTTGTCGATGATGCTACCAGAATGCTAGCTAAGATTGAAAATTGGATTTCCATCTTGAGCTAATGGAATTTATATGCTAGTGCAAGTGATTAAGATAAGTTTCATATTGATCTTCGCATCTCTTAGGTCTCGCAAATAATCTTATTTTAAAATTGGAAATAAGCACTAGAAACCCATGAATACTTGGAAGATTAGGAGAAATTTTTGTTGTTATGTACCTTCTTAAGTATGTAATAAAGGCTTGGGATGTTAATAAAGGTCATTTTTTATAGTTTGGATGCATATATTAATCAAGATATTGGGAGATGATAGTTCTTAGACTTCATAGTAATAACATGTTGTGTCATCGTGAGGGAATCCTTGTTACTTGAGTCCATATGCCATCACAAATGTGTGCATATTCACTCATGTACCTCTATATAAATTTTGTTACATGTACTTGAGGGTGTATCAAATATATTGGTGTCTTGCATTAGGAGGTTGTCCCATCAAAGCAGTTTGGGGGGTGTCCTCTCTCAAATGGGGTCGCTAATAAAAGTTATTCCTAACATCTTATTGAGTTTATGGTGATATTCCTCATTGCATGGTTAGTGGTGGATGCAATATATTTATAAGTGGCATGAGAGTGGTTTTCCTACGAAGGCATTTATAGTAAGGGGGTTTGTGTAATCAAGGTATCAAAATTTTGAATTTAAAAAAATAAATAAATCGAATTTGGGTGTTTCCCTTTCAAGGTGGCAAGTATTTTCAGATTGATATAACATTTTATTCCATTGGTTGTAAATCTTTCATAACACAATCTAGGAGAACATTCCAGAGTAAAAATACTATTATTATCCTAAAAAAAATCTAAAATGTAGATCTCAAGAATACAATCATGTTTTATTTTCATGACTTGTTTGATTCTCTCTCTAGTGGTTTTGATTTCATACCTTGTGGGCCATATTTGTCTTGTGGTTGTTATTTATGTGATGTCTACAATACCATCTTACCATAATGGCATATCCCATGTCGAAATTTTATTTCACATTGATACTCCTAATTGTGTGTATGTGTGAATAATCCTACATGCATAACAATTAGGACACAAAGGTGGTTTATGTTGGGATTACCCACACCAAAATATTTCACAGTCTAGACATTGGCTTTAGGGTGCAAATTTCTGAGATGATGTGATAGCATCCCCCCTCACTTTGGTACTAACCTCACTAGCTATTTTAGTGTCATGCCTTCTGGACCATCATTAGCATGGGGTTGTTATCTATGTGATTCCTACTATACTATCTTATCCAATTCCATATACCATTATTAAAACCTTATCCTCCACACTAGAAAAGCATAAAGGAGAAGAAGAGAGAGAATCACAATGATATCTTGCACCCATGCATACATAAGAAATTGTAAGTATATGATGCTCAAGTTTAGTATAATTTGTTTGTATGATGGATAAGTCCAAACATATAAAATGTTATATCCCTAACCAAGCCTTATATGGAGTTCATATTTTCCCATCCCACATAGGGATATTACTTGCATGGGTCTTCATCCCCTTGTGTTATGTAATAACAATCACATGGCATAACCTTAGAGCCAAGTAGGCTCTCAACTTGCAAAGATTTGCGTACAAGGCACAACCTGCTTTCTTCTAGGATATTCCTTCACCTTACATGTGGCCAACACAAGTATAGGTCTCGATAACCTTAGCATAATTAATCATACACATAACTAGTAATATTTCCATTAGTTATGTGTTCATGTGACCAAGATAGACTCCAATATGACCATATCATGCCAATGATAATATTCATCCTAATAAATCTCCCAAAGGCATAATATACCATTGTGTATGATAATGCAATATGCATGTAATATCAAAACATGGCATATGCATCATATGCCTTAGATAAGAAGTTACAACATATACCATCATCATAGTCACTATCATGATACCTCATGGACATGATAAAAGACAAACTTTTAATCAAAACCAAGTCATAGGATCAAGCATTCCTATTATTTGTTGTCAAGTCAATAGAGAACCACAATACAACACCACATACATGCACAATGTGGAAAAAGAGTGTTTTTATTAAGATGGTGAATCAAAGTGGATGACCAACAAATGGACTTTTAACTACTTGACCCCTTGACATTCCTTAGAATATTTATTTCCTATTTGATTAGACCCTAAAACACACATGGCATATTGAATTATTTGTATTTTAACATTACATAGAAAGTATACATACATACACATAAAATAGTTGTTTACAAATGTACAAGCATAACCATTACTAACATTATAACATTCAACATTCTAACACCCCCTTAATTGGTCATAATGTTTGACACACCAACACTTCGCTTCCAAGCTACCAAGTGAAGATATCCTAGAAATTATCCATTGCACCATCTCAATGATGAATTATATTGAACATTAATCAATTGCCAAATTGCATTTCTATAGAGCTAAATGAATCTTATATCCAACACATGTACTTGTATCCTATACCTATGCCTTGTAGTGCATCATTTACTAGTATCATGTGGCACAATTATGTTGCACCTTGCCCCTGTTCTTGTCTGTGGCATGAGATGTCCATGCCTGACAATATTCCAGGGTATATTATTTTGTCAACTCAACACCTATCAAACCTTCCCAACTAGACAATAATTATGCTCATGCTCAACCTTTTCATTCAACTTTATGTGAATCAATCCTTCATTTTTCTACATGCATATAGCCTCTAGCGTGTCCTTAGTGTGGGTAGATGTAGCATTGTTCTTCACTTTGAGTTTATATGCCTTGTTGGTTTCCGAATGAACCAAAGCTAAATTGACCTACACTTTTCCTTTGCTTTTCTTAACTTCTTACTCAACATTTTGAGACATTACATCTTATCTAACTCATTCTAAGGTCTTGTAGATCCACTTAGGACTTTTTTACTTAGAAGCACTTACCATGGGCTCTTCCTCATCATAAACAAGAGTATTAATGACTTGTTCTTTTTCAAGTTGATCAAGTCAACCCACTTCATCATCATTCAAGTTCATCTTAGAGTCCTCATCAATAGAAAAACTTTTGCTAATAAATATTGTGTATTTTTCTAAGTCAAGAAGTTTGTATGCCTTTGCATTTTCTCTTTATCTAGGTGACCTTTCTTGTTTTTTTCCCTCAAGTTTCATCCTTTCCTTCTCTTGGACATAAGTATATGTTGGACATCCGAAAAATTTAAGATGTTTTACTTGAGGCTCTTTCCCATCCATAGTCCCTAAGGTTTCATCTCATTGGTTGATTTTGTTGGACTCATGTTGAACTAGTGCACTATTGTATGGACCACCTTTGTTTAGAACCTACATGAATGGAATTTCTTGTTAAGTAAACTTCTTTATATTTCCATGACAATTTTGTTCTTCCTTTTGAGACTTGATTGTGATGAGGAATTTTAGGAACTATTGTTTGTCTTTGATTTATTCTTGCATGCAAAGCTTCTTGAATCCATTTGGCACGAACTCCCCTCCAATGTCTATTCTCAAAGTGTCCAACTTCTTGTCACTTAACCTCTCTGTTCGACAACACATGTATTCCAATAGAGAACGAAAACCTTCAGTAACCACTCACACAACCAGATAAAAAATCAAGACACTGATGTTTTAACGTGGTAAAACCCCTACGGGGAAACATCCACGGCCCCAACCAATGCGGCCACTTGGAGCAGTTTATTAATGCAAAAGAAAAATATTACAGAGAGATTTTACAAGAGAGTTTCTCACAATCGATCATAGAAAAATGACCCTCTATGCTCTTTAAATAGATATCATGGACCAATCATGTGTTAAGCCACGGATCAATGGTCATTAAGATCGAGGAGAATATGAACCGTCAGATCAGT
>ML801859.1:60511-77035 GCA_009831015.1 Picea engelmannii
ACACTAAGAGATCTATCATCACCAACAAATATTTTCTTGGTGTTACATTCATCTAGAGAAGAAAATATGTCTATATCATTAGCCATATGATAAGATGCTCCAAAATCAATAAGCCACTCATTAGAAGTAGAAGTAGAAGTAGAAGTTGTATTGAAGGAGAAACCAGAAGCAGAAAGTGCATGTCCATGAGAATAAGAAGAAGAAGTAGAATCAATATTGATGTTGTGCTTCTTCATCGCTGCTTCTAAAGCTGCCATCTTCTTGAAACATTTGGACTCATCATGACCATCTTTATCACAAAATTTGCAATGTCTGTCAGTCTTCTTATTTTTATATTTTTCTCCTTTGTCACCATTAGGGGCTGAAACTGCTTGAGTGGGTTTGGGACCCTTATATTGCTTGTTGTTGTGGCGAGGATGTTGTTTCTTGGGATTCTTGGGTTTATCCTTTTGATGGACAACTAAGGATTTGTTTGAGGTACCTACAATGTTGATCACTCCAAGTTGTACAAGCTTATCTTTCTCTCTATTCAAAGTATCACAAAAGTTCTCAAGAGTGGGTTTTACATAAGTTATCCCTAGAGCCTCTTGCATGGCATAAAAGGTAGATACAAACACAGAATATGCACTACCAATATTAGAAAGAATAAGATAGATGCAACAATCTTCGTCTATCTTTATCTTACATTCTTCACATAAATTTCTGAGTGTTTTAAACTTAGATAGATAGTCTTCAATGCAAGAAAAATCACTTGGACTTAAAGTCAGTACTTGATTTTCTAACTGTTGTGCTTGAATTATATTGTGTTTACCAAACATAGATTCAATATTTTTTCAAGCTTCTTTGGGTTTATCAATTGATTGAAGGTGGAACCTTAAATCATGAGAGATGCACATTCTGATTAATCCATGTGCTTCGTCATTCCTATTATCCCATTTGACTTTCTTATCAGCATCATGTTGATGATTACAACTGTGTGAGACATCCTCGAGGACACAGACTGATTGAGTCGACCTGAGAGAGAGCCCCTAATATGGGTGTGCGGTTCCTATTTGAGACAGAACTGGACGTAGTGATGGCCTCCTCCTTACAGAGAGTTGAGAATAACTCTAGATGATTCTCATGTGTAACGCAGTGAGAAAGGAGATATGTTGAGTTGGACGTGCATGTGGTTGAGCATAAGGTGAATGTGTGAATTCCCATGAGCTGGGTGCATCGTTATGAGACGAAGATGAAAACGATGTATTATCCTCCTCTGAGCAGAGAGTTGAGATGATGAACTCCATATGACTCTCATGTGTAATGCAGTGGGAAAGAAGATCTGTTGAGTTGGGCGTGCATGTGGATGAGCACAAGTGAACGTGATCCTAGTGGTTGAGAAATAGTGAGTGTGGTTCTCCTGTGATTCGCAGTGAGATAGAGATATGGACATCCCTATCGATGTGCCCCTAGTGATTGAGCACTAGTGGGTGTATGAGATCCCTTGTTATATTGTTCAAGAATCAGACTTACATGTAACCCTAATTGTAATGTAAAGGGTACAGGTCGACCCCACCTTAATGTAAAAGATAATTAATATGGTAATTATTAATTATATTGGGAGTTAGTGAGGTCGGCCCTGTTGTGCCAATAGACACTTATGTTGACAGGTTCAGTCTAATATAAGTAAATGTAACTTCCCCATTGAGGAATCATATCTCAATTGTGAGTTTGGAAATTTTAGCAAGTACATCTTCTTGGGAAAAGTGCGCACCTCTCTTGGGCGCTAGTATTCTAGGGTTTTTGAGCACCCTTTTGTGTGCTAGGTTTTCTTGGTGGCGAAGGTCTTTCTCTTGAATAATATAGCAAAGGATTGGTTGGGTTTTCTTCCATTGTTGAGAAGGGTTTCACAGGATACTTCTTGTGTACTTGTGCATGGTGTTTCTTCTTGTAATCTTGGTTGTTGCAAAAAATTGTTTATGGTTTAAGTAAAATGATAAAATGGAATGAAATCCATGCTTAAAAATTGCTCATTGAAAAATCAACATGGTATCAGAGCATAGATCTTGAAGAACCCATTGCACAAGCATCTACCAATCATCTTCTCATTTCTGCAGAACCGTACGACCCTCCTAAGGTTTCCAAAAAAATTGTACGGCCCCCCTTTCTGAGGTGTTCCATCCCTTAATACTTGGACGTTGCAGCTGAAATTTGGACAGGAGGGTACGACCTCCTTTAGTCCACCTCCAAAAGATCTTAAAAATAAATTCCAAGAATTTTTTATTTTTGGCCCTAAGGTTCCGCAAATTTCTACAGATTTTTGGTTTTTTAGGGTTTCTACAGCACTTTGAAGAAGCCTTCAATATTACATGTGTTCTGATGACTTTCAAGGCTTATTTTTGACAGTCATTAGCCCAAAAAAAACTTAGGTTGTTATCCTAGCCTAGCCGTTAGGTTTTCTAGCCCAATTGACAAGGGTTTGTGAAGAATCTAAAATTATGATGAACATAACTATGATGGAAGATAAGCTTGATGAATCAAGAAACTTCAAGTTCCTGGAAGACAAGACTTCAAAGGAAGACTTATTGTGGGTGATACAAAAATATGACACTGTGACTACCTTCTTCATGAAGATGTCAGAGGACATAAATTAGCCAGGTGCCATTGGAGAAATCACATCAACACCCTCAGGTATGCACTTGTATATATATTATTTGTATCATTTTCATTAGGGAAATTGTAGGAGGAAGGAACCTTTTGTTGAATTCATGGATACATAGGGATATCAGTGCATTCATAGGAAAAACACACTGGAAGTGAAGACTCCAAGTTTGATTTTTGTAATTGTCATTCCTCTAACCTATATTTCTAAAGTTTTCTACATTACAAGTAGGTGTTGTAGCTATGACAACAATCCTTAAATTGTTTTGATTCTATAGATGTACTCGTTATTCTCCTTTAAGAGATATTCTTGTTTTGGTTCCTCTTGCTTTCTTGTTCCAGACAGGTTAACAACAATGAAAGATTTTTATCCTCCAGAGGGAGTCACTTGACTCAGAGGGAGTCAAAACTATTTGAGAAAGATGAAGAATAGAACCATCATTGAGGAAACCAATGCAATAATGCGTGATCAGAATCTTTCTATGATTCTATGGGCAGAAGCATGCATGACACAGTATATGTTCAGAACAAGATTCTTCACCAAACTTTGAAAAACATAACTCATGAAGAAGCCTTCACCAGAGTGAAGCCTGAGATTGAACACTTCAGGATATTTGGGTGCCCAGTGTATTTTCATGTACCCAAAGAAAAGAAGTCCAAGATAGACCCTTCAGGGAGAAAGGATACATTTATGGGATAATAGTGAATCTTCGAAGACATTCCAGATGTACATCTCCGGTCAGAGACAGATTGAAACAAGCAGAGATGTTGTCCTTGAAGAAGAGATAGCCTTTCAAAGATCCAGAGAATCTCAGATGGAGATTGACAGTGAGACAATACCTTCTCCCCCTTCAGCATTTCAGAGGGAGACAAACATTATTCCATCTGATCCAGTTGCTCCAGTTGATATATCCAGAGATATTGCAGTAGGGCATAAAAGGCCTGCCTAGGCTCACTCTGTAGGAGGCAGAGAAACATACAAGCCTCTCAAGGCACATCCCAAGAGAACAAAGATATTTTTAGAGCTACTCTTCAGCCATGAGCCACATCATTGATTCTGAGCCTTTTTTTCATAGAGAAGCGACATGTGAACATGTATGGAAAGATGCCATAACAGAAGAATACCAATATATCTTACAGAATGATGTATGAGACATAGTTCTGAGACTAGTAGGGAAGTCTATGGTGACTTCCAAGTGGATCTATAAAATCAAGCATGCAGTTGATGAAAGTGTCGAGAAATACAAACCGATATTTGTGGCCAGAGGATTCCCACAAACAGAGGGATTTTTCTATGATGAGACACTTGATCCAGAAGCCGAGTTGTTGGATACAAGCAAGATTTGACTTCTGATTTTTTGGATAAAGGATCTAGGTATGATGCACTACTTCTTGGGACAAGAAGTATGACAGAGGACCGATGAGATTTTCCTGAGTCAAGGAAAATATACAATGAAGATATTCGGTATGACAGAAGTGAAAATCCATGCCTACACTAATGATGATGGATTTGAAGAAAATAAATGATGATGTTTCAGACGAGATTGATCCACAAAGGATTCGATCACTGATGTTTTTGGTTAACACCATACCTGATTCATACTATGCAATGAAAGTACTTAGTCAATTCATGAGTCAGTCGAGACCGACTCACTGGATAGAAGTAAAGCATGTATTGAGATATATATGAGGCACAGTTGGATATGGCCTGAGATATGCCTCCAGTGTGGACTTGAGTTTGCAGGGATATGCCGATATAGATTGGGAAGAAAGTACAGTGGACAGGAAAAGCACATCTGGTTGTTTTTTTACCTTGGAGTTTTCCATGGTTTCCTGATGCAGCAGGAAGCAAAGCTCTGTGGCCTTGAGTACCACAGAAGCATAGTATATAGCATTGAGTGTGCAAAGAAGTGTGGCTTCATAAGCTTCTGACATATTTACTTGATCATGAGATGGATTCTATGATTATAACCAGAGTTGTGTGAAGCTCTTTGAGAACCCTGTGTTTCATGATAGATCGAAACACGTTGAGATAAAATATCATTTTCATAGACATGATGCAGAGGAAAGAAGTACATGTGCAGTACCTTCCTACACATGAGAATATTGCAGACATCTTCACCAAACTGGCTTGGTGAAGAATACCTCTCTAGTTGAGAGGGAGTTTTGATGACTAAAACTAAGACAAAGTTTGAGTACTTACATGCGAGACTTTGCCTGATGGAAAATGCCTCCCTAGCTGAGAGGGAGTGTTGATGATTACAATTGCGTGAGACATCCTCCAGGACATAGACTGATTGAGTTTACCTGAGAGAGAGCCCCTGAGATGGGTGTGTGGTTCTTATCTGAGACAGAACTGGAACGTAGTGATGGCCTCCTCCTTACAGAGAGTTGAGAATAACTCCAGATGATTCTCCTGTGTAACGCAGTGAGAAAGGAGATCTGTTGAGTTGGACGTGCCTGTGGTTGAGCACAAGCTGAACGTGTGAATTTCCATGAGTTGGGTGCATCGTTATGAGACAGAGATGAAAATGATGCATTAGCCTCCTCTGAGCAGAGAGTTAGATGATGAACTCCAAATGAATCTCATGTGTAATGCAGTGGGAAAAAAGATATGTTTAGTTGGACGTGCATGTGGATGAGCACAGGTGAACGTGATCCTAGTGGCTAAGCACTAGTGAGTGTGGTTCTCCTGTGAGACGCAGTGAGATAGAGATATGGACATACCTATGGATGTGCCCCTAGTGGATGAGAAATAGTGGGTGTATGAGATCCCTTGTTATATTGTTCAAGAGTCAGAATTACCTATAACCCTAATTGTAATGTAAAGGGTACAGGTCGACCCCACATTAATGTAAAAGATAATTAATCTGGTAATTATTAATTATATTGTGAGTTAGTGAGGTCGGCCTTGTTGTGCCAATAGAAACTTTTGTTGACAGGTTCAGTCTAATATAAGTAAAGGTAAATTCCCCATTGAGGAATCATATCTCAAGTGTGAGTTTGAAAATTTCAGCAAGTACATCTTCTTGGGAAAAGTGCACACCTCTCTTGGGCACTAGTCTTCTAGGGTTTGTGAGCACCCTTTTGTGTGCTAGGTTTTTTTTGTGGTGGAGGTCTTTCTCTTGAAGAATATAGCAAAGGATTGGTTGGGTTTTCTTCCCTTGTTGAGAAGGGTTTCCCAGGATACTTCTTGTGTACTTATGCATGGTGTTTGTTCTTGTGATCTTGGTTGTTGCAACGAATTGTTTATGGTTTAAGTAAAATGATAAAATGGAATGAACTTCATGCTTAAACCTTGCTAATTGAAAAATCAACACATCAGTGGGTGTTGTTTCATTTCCCAAGGCAATCCGATACAAGCCTTTATTTCTTAATAAATCCTCCATATGGGTTTTCCATTGGAAGTAGTTGGTGTTGGTAAGCAAGAGATTATTTGTAGAATTCATATCAAATATGCAGATAATATGGATTTAAAAACTGAAACTGATGATCTGGATGGAAATATCTCGAAAAATTATGCGGTTTTAAAAAAAAATGGCACTAAAAACGAACTTTGGATGTGAAAGTTATGCCCTTTTAAAAAATGCATAAGCAGTAACCAAAGGACCACGTGATGGTGTAAGTTGTTTTATGAAGTGACCCACTTTTATAAAGAGAAGTGGGGATCACTTTTACAATGAAGTTACTTTATAAAAGAAAAGTTGCATGCAAAATAAATAACTCTAAAATAAAAAATTAAATCTACTTGTAGTGATTCACTTTTATACTTGAACTGAAATACACTTTACAATTTGAGCATGAACTTTTTCAAAAAAAAGTAACAAAAATAGAGACTTGAACTCAAGACCTCTTACTTAATCAAGAAACTTTTAACCAAATGGTCTAGCAAAACATATTGTATTGTTTAGCAAGAGGATTGGGGGTGTTGTTGTTGTTGTTGTGGAAGACGACCTTGAAGAGTGTGCTAAAAAAAACTATTTTCACACAAGAAAAAAAATTCATTTCTCGATGACAACAAGGGTTAGATCTCAGTCAGCTTACCCGGAAAATGCACATTTTCCTATTTGTTTTTTATTTTCCGAGATCGCACAGGGCACGGGGAAAAGAGAATATGGAGATCTAAAATAATAGCAACCCAGAAACAAATAATATAAAACCGAAATAAAACCAAAATAATATTCTTCAAAAATTTAAAAATGGCATATTTGGGCTTTATACCTCCGGATCTTACTGAGATGGTCGTATCTTGGGCAAACAGAAACCTTTTCTAGTGAAAGGAAAAATGTTTCTGACTGAAATGAGCGCTCCGAACACAATAGAACAGTCCTCTCAGCCCATAAATGAATGGAAATGGAATAAAATGGAGATGAGGAAAATCAGTTTCACGATCTTGATCTACAACATGAGCGAGTCTTCAAACGGACTCTGATACCATGTTCGACAACATAGGTATTCCAACAGAGGAAAAACACCTTCAGTAAACACTCACCAACACATCGATGTTTTGATGTGATAAAACCCCTACAGGGAAACATCCACGGCCCCAACCAATGCGGCCATTTGGAGCAGTTTATTAATGCAAAAGAAAAAGATTACAGAGAAATTTTACAAGAGATTTTCTCACAATCAATCATCAGCAAATGACCCTCCATGCTCTTTAAATAGAGATCATGGACCAATTGGGTGCTAAGCCATGGATCAATGGTCATTAAGATCGAGGAGAATATGAACCGTCGGATCACTCTATGTCGAGAACATATCATGATCGTCAAATTTCCTAACTACAAATGCATACTAAAGAAACACACTTTTACCTAACGACACATTAGACCAAGTAGATCTTAACTAACTCCTAAGTGTCTAAATATCCTAACACTCTCAACTTATATCTTGAATGTACTAAAGTTCTCAATTGCTTCTAACTTGGCCTTCATGAAGTAGATCCATACACAACTTGTGAATTTACCAATGGATATGATGAATTAAATTTTTATTCTTCACAAGCCCATGGATTTCATTGTTTACAAGCTTAAGTACCTTCTTGGTTTTAGACTTGAAATTTTCAAATTCTCCACTTACTTCCTAGTGACACATGCTTCACACAACTTGGTGATTTTGCAAACCAAAAGCATTCTAGCATTATGTTCTTCTTCGTTTCCAATTATTCATGATTCAAGTGGGCATACATATTGCTTCAAAGTTGATCCCGAGAAAAAATTATTGTGTTGTGAATACCTTTGAAACCGCATGCTCAACATTAAGCTTGAAAAATCATTTTCATAAGTTCTTATAGGAGCCATTCTTTCCTTTTATTTTTTTATGAACTATAATTGTCAAAACTAACCTCTATGTCGTATTCGACAATTCTCCTCACTAAAATCAAGCTATCATTCTTGCTAGGAACATATAGTATATTTTTTTATCTTATCAGCATTGTTGCCATGTGCGAACTTCATTGAAACGCTCCCTTGTCCTTCATCCTTGTGTCCTTTTGTCTCCTAAAGTGACACTTTTTGTGATTGAATTCCCTTCAAGATCACAAAATCACTTCTCATGATAAGACACATGTTTCAAAACTGCACAGCATATATACCTATTAGAATACATGTGAATGGAGATCAACGTGATATGCATTTTATTAATATGATAAGCATATAAATACATGATCTATGACCTTTGGATTCATCTTCCAAGAGGTCTCTTGGACTCTCGATGACAGTTCCTATTCACTTGTGACTTTTCATATTCCTTCTCAAGTGAATAATACAAAATACCATATCCCTAACAGATTAGGTTTCCAACATTCCTCCCTTAATCGGAAGGGATGTATGTGAGTCCAAACAGAGAGCTTAAATATGAAAGTGGACAACTCCCAATGGTTGAATGTGCTCTCTAAATTTGGTGGTTTTTGGATGACGACAAACCAAATGGCTAGCAGAAGTTGATGCCTTCTACTAAATGGTGGTTTAAGGAAAACCACATGCCAAAATTCTAGCAAAAGTTGATGTCTTCTACTAAATGGTGGTTTAAGGAATACCCCAAACTCCAGAACTTGGCTCTAAGACTCAATGGTTCTTGGAACATTTCCTAATTTAGCTAGAAGCTAACGTATTTTGCTAATTGGAAGTGTTCTCAAATGGTGGTTTAAATATGACCATAAATTGTTTTCTAGCAGAAATTGTAAGTCTTCTACTAAATGGTGGTTTAAGGAAGACCATAAACCAAATCATGCTGAAGGAATATAGCTATGACTCTAACTAGCTTGTTCCTGCTCAATTCATAGGACTTAGAAACATGAATCTTGAATATTAATCAAGGTTATTATCCTCCCCTGTCAGGTACAAGGTGAGAAGATGATAATATTTCCACTACAATATGTGTCAATACTTGAGAATGAATTCTTCGGTATGACTGATATATCTTCTTGGATGTTGATGACCATTGCCAAGAAGTGATCCACCCATAATATTTACTCTTGCAATTTTCTTACATTTGGAACATCTGTCTGAAGGATGATTATGCTTTTCACAATGCTCACAAGGATGAATATCAAAACATTGATCCTCCATGTGGCTAAATTGATGACATTGTTGGCATTTAGGAATCTGATCTTGAACTGGAGCAGGTGAAGATGAATTTTCTTGAAGGAATCCAGCACTCTGGAACTGGATTGGTTTGGAATAATATGGAATGTGATAGGTCACTTCCATTTTGTATTCAAGACTTGTTATGTGCTTGTTGTTCATGATTTCTTCCCAAGGTTTGATGATGGGCTTGGAAAGTGCAAGCAGAATTTGTTTATGACAAAATTTATCTTCATTTGAATCTACTTCTGAAGTGGTGTAACTGATTTGATCATGTGTTGGTTGATGATAGGTATCAATCTCAAATTCAAAAAGAGAATTGTTATGAACAAGGATTAGTTCAAAATATTGATTATTTTGTTGTATTTCATCTTGTTGAAGTTGTGATTCAAGTTGGAGAAATTCGATTTTCTCATGTGAATCTTGTAAACAGGTTAGATCATTAGTGAGAGTTTTTTTTTCAATTATGAGCGTATTGTCGATAGTAGAGAGTAGAGAGTATTCAATAACTCTAATAATTCATCAATTCAATCCATTTAAATACCGACTTAGACCATAAAGGATTTATTTTAACTTCACCCTTTAACAATTCAAACTCAGCAAATGGAGGGTGTCAGCTTCTACCGAAAATGCACCATTTTATAATGCAATTCAACTTAATTTTAAAAAATACAATTAAACTTACAAAAAGATTATTTTCAAGTTAAAATTGCTCTTGATTCTAGAGTTGAATTGATCTTCAGGATTGAATGTGCCATCCCTTTTTCTCGAAAGAGTCAAATAGAGAGAAAGAAACCACAACTTCTCGGTCTTATTTCCAAAAGTTGAGCATTGGAATAAACTGAATATTTTCCCTTGAATAGATCACACATGCATGTGAATTTGTGTTGACATAACATTTCACATGTGAATTATTCACCCCAGCGACTGATAAATCCTCTTGCAATTGAAACAAATCCAACCTCATACTCAGTAGCACTTGTAATGTACTAAATGTTCCCTACATAATCCCTTAGGTTTCATGGAAGAATAAGATAGCCGATGGGTTTTAACAAAATCGGATCTTGGTCGACGTAGAAATATGGGAAAATTATGGGCCTGATGAGGAAATAGTAGAAAATCAGTTCTCAAACTCAGGTAATGTATACAAATGAGAAAATGGGTATTTATGAAATGTGAAAATGAGCACCTAAGGTACAATGGTATTTTTGTTCCACTGTTGTATGAAGAAACATTCAAAAAAACAATTTTAACTTTTCATCATCAACACATCTATGATCCCGTGGTTGAAGATATTATTCATCTAACAAATTTACCATGCAACCTACACTGTGACTTTGATTATTTTGGTCCACCAATGCCCCAGAATCTAGCCAGAGAGATTACTTTGGGAAAAATAGATCCAATCACAAAAAAAACTTTTCAGGAAGATGATACAACTTTCAAGGGCTTGCTACCAAATAATAATAACGCAAATGGTCTCCACTAAGAAACCACATTCCTACTTTCAGAAGTGACTTAATCAGTGATAGTGTGAAAAAATAAAAATTTGCATGCGACCTGTATCATCTCAAGCAATATTATGTAATAGTAGAATAGTCAATGGAGAGATTTGTCTCTACAATTTCATTCTTCAGATGCAATGCTAGTGCTCATGCCAGTGGTCTTTGTGTCTCTCAATGGAATAACTGCAACAGTTGGCTAGCTAGTCAAATTAAACCTATTCGATCAACAAATTCTATCGTTGAAGGTGAAGAGTCAAGTGCCTCAGAATTTGGTAGATGACAACATGCATTTGCAACCATGCATTGTTTCTAGAACAAACTACATTTTACAAGGTTCTAGTTGTTGTGGTTGTTCAAGAAGATGTCTGCAATGGTATATTTGTTGTTACAAATTAATACACAAACTTGGCTTCACTCAAGTTCATAATCATTGAAAGTGGTGGTTAATTGCTTTTATATTCAATCACTAATGATTCAACACTTCCTCAAGATTTATATCAAATGTTGAATCGTCCATATGCTTTTGCTTGTGTATTGAGACTTAGAACATCACTGGAATTCAATTGTATTGATTTTTGTCTTCTATGTTCAATTCTTTAGCATTGGGGAAATCTCGGAACGGGAGAAGCATTCCACGACAACCCTTGTTATAGTTATGTGGAGTCTCAACAATACTGTGCAAATCGAGCTCTGTTCCATCGGATTGGAGGTGAGAAAAGAGTGGAAGCATCTAGATGAATCAATGGTAGAGTATCACAACCACAATGGTTGGTGCACCTTTTGTGAAATTCGGATCTGGTCGCTCACACAACCACTTTTTCCAGTATCCACAATATGAGAAGGAAAACTCATTTTATCGACACCAGAAAAGGAAAACTCCTTTTCTTGATACCCGAGAAGAAAAACTCGTGACCTCTCGCACCCCAAGAAAGAATAATACCAACTATATTCTTCCATCTACTGATACAACAAATTAGGGTAAGGTTTATGAGCAAATCTATGCGCGAGAGGGAGAAAATGGCGCCGACAAGAATAATAAGCCAAACTGGTAGACTAGTGCAAATGGGCACAAAAAATCAAGCAAAGAGACAATTCTACACACTGAAATGAAAACACCCAAGGGAATAAAGGAGACACGGGTGTTTCTAGATGAAGCGAGGAATCATGAAGTTAAACCATGATGCTATGGACAACTACCATAGCTTAATTCAGACCCCAAGAACTATAGGCGCTATGATACCACTATTGGAATACACACAAATGGGGATCAACGTGATATGCAATTTATTAATATGATACACATAAATACATTATCTATGACCTTTGGATTCATCTTCCAATAAGTCTCTTGGACTCCTTATGATAGTTCATATTCACTTGTGACTTTTCATATTATGTCTCAAGTGAATAATACAAAATACCATGACCCTAATGGATTAGGTTTCCAACAATATCAAACATTAGACATTCTTTCATCCTTCTCTTCATATGGTGCTTCCTCATTAGCTTCCTATGGTGCTCCAAGTGTGAAGTATTCCACTTCATCCTCATCATATTCCTCTTCTTCCACAGTTTCTCTCATGCAACATTTTATTTTGTGTTGTGTTCTTTCTCGTCTTGCCATTTTGCCATAAATGTCTAGGTTTGCCTAAATAGTGACTTGTCTTTTTGGTAGCTTTGCTTTTGTCACTTTCTATGTGTCATTTATAAAAACATTTGCCTTTTCCTTTCAATTTGGCACCCAGTTCACAATCAATTCACCTCTTCAAACTTCAAATTCAAGTCCTCTTGCAATGTAATGTCCCCATTTTTTGACATTATTATGTTACAGAGTGTTATGTCTACCAGAGTAGCCAAATGGGGGTGACAATGTGTTCAAGAGTTATTGAGGGGTTTTATTGGGATCCACGTGCATCATTAATCATATTTCATCATCATGATCCATTCCACACAAGTTGGCTTTGGTTTCGTTGCATTCCGACGATTTTCGTAATTTTGAGTTGTTATGGGTCATATTTTAATTAATTTCACTAAGAAGGCCATTTTGGGCATAATACTTGGAGAAACCTCTTAGTGTAATAGCTCATCAGAATCGGGAGGAAGAGAACTATAGGATTAGATGATGAGAAGTGACTTTCAATGGTCGGAGAAGCCATAGGGACAAATAAATCACTTTTTAGAGGCAAAAAGGTTAATTAATTAATAAAGTGATTTAATTAAAGAATAATAAAAATAAAGTAGAAGTCACTTGGAGAGAAAAGGTGATCAGGGGGGATAAAACAGAGATAGGGGCCTCTATTCTCTCATTATGTTGATTATCACTTTGATGGTTGGCTTCTTGCTAGAGAGCCCTTGATACTTGGGAGTTTTTAGGGTTTTGACTGAACAAACCCTAGAGATCAGCTCGGTGGCGAAAGATATCACATTTCCTAATCCAAGCTTGGCCAAGGAGGTGAAATTTTCCTCCCTCTCCATTCTACATCAGTTACAAGAGAAGTTGAGGAAGCATGGCACACTTGTGGGGGTTTCCAACAAGTTGGGGTGCACTTGTTGAGGAGTACATGTTTGATTTGCTTGACAGTGACTAGATCTTCAGTAGATCGTGTTCTAGGGTTGATTGCTATCACCAGGGAACCTATTTGCATCTATTTGTGAGGGTATACTTCAGCCTATTCATTCTATCATCTAGGAGGGTGAGTTTTCTCTTGAGGAGGGCACATTTCTCATTAGATATCTTGTGTTTTGGAAGGGAAGATCATTCCCAACATCCTGGAGCTTTGGCATAGGGGTTTCCTATCCCCCGGTATACCTTTTGTCATTTGATTTCAATGGATTAGAGGTCATATCCTTGGGGGCCAAATTTGCAATGGTTCCTATAGCCAGAAAGGGTGCAGTTTGCTAGAGAGGGTAGCACATATAGCTTGGGATCTTGGGTATCTTCTGTATTTATCTTGGAGGACTCTTGAGAGTTCATATCTCCACCATTCTACTGTATTTTGGAGGCACTACCAGCCACACACATCATTCTTCTTCATGTATTCCAGATCTGCTCCATTTTGTATGAGGTTAGCGATATTATGATAAATAAAATCAGATCTGAGGTATTTGTGGTTATTTCTTGTGTTGTTTCTACTGCATCTTGTTGTGTATATGTCATTGGCTACATTGTTATCTTTTACTTGCTGCAAAAATCATTAAAACTATCCCAATAAACCCTAGCGCAACTCTAAAATACAAATCTACAAAGTGTTTGACAAAATACCACAACCAGAAAAACACATAAAAACCTCAATGTTCCAAGCAAATCTGTTTGGGAACTTTTCAATGGTATCAGAGCGAATTTCCTTCGCCAGCCTGTGATAAACATTGATGATCTAGAGGAGAGGTGGATTTTGCAGAAGAGCTCATACATTGTGATATAGAATATCAAGCCCTTAGTGAGATATTCAGGGCTCAAGTGACATTCCAACAATTTGTATCCATCAAAAATCCAAGATGGAGTAAAGATGATGTTGCAGTATGGACCAAGAAGATTGAAGAATCCGAATATTGGAGAAGAAAAGAAATAGAAAACAAATCCAAAGCAGTCAAGGAGATAGATACATTACCACATGTCAGTGGGGAACTTTGCTATAGTTGCAAGGAACCTTGGGAGTCAGATCACAGATGCAAGGGTAAAGGGAGAGTGTATTACGTTGAGGTGCACTATGACAATGATGAGGATGATGACTATGAGGATGAGGCCTTAGATGCCTCATTAGAGCAGTCACATGACTCTTGTGCATTTGATGGACAGTTGAATGGAAACGATGATAGTGCATGTTCTTTAGCTTCCCTATCAGATAGTGTTGAGGATTCAACACTTCAACATAGTGGCGACACTTGTGAGGATTCAGATGAGTTATCACCTAGTATGAGGTCATGCGTGGGGGATATTGTTCCTCCCATGGAATTGAGTGTGACACAGTCCTTACCTTCTCAGACAGTTATGATAGACATTACACATGAGGATATTAGTAGCATTTCGAAGGTGGTAGAGGAGCCTTGTGTAGCATTTGAACACAAGGGACATATGGATCTACAGACCCAGAAGGAGAGGCATGGCTTGGAGACAGTTTACTATATACACACCTATCAATATGAGGAGAGTGAGTCACCTCTTCTGGGGAGTCTATTGTTAGATTAGGTTGTGGAGACCGACAACTTGTTGGGATACTCACTTCCAGGATCGGTCTACAGTGATGAGGATACACTCCTTATTGGTCGGGATGACCATATCTCATGTCTGGACACATTTGTATGGGATCCAGGTGCAGATGACATTAGCAGAGTGAGCGCACAAGAGGATACATCTTCCCATACAGGATACAATGCGATTCATATGGGGGTAACAGTTGGTGATGGTGTGCAGTGGCATACAAGAGGACTCGGTAGCATAGTGGACAATGGTCATTTCAGTGCCTTATCTTTTGAGGAGTGTGTTGTTTGGGATTCCATTGTTGACACTAGAAATGAGAGGCATGAGGTAGCACCTCAACAGGATTGTGATCAGGAGTCACGAAACTTGACAAGACAGTTGAGAGTCAGTGAGGACATGATCATGGCAGCCACTAGATGCATTGATGATACACACGCATTGGTGGAAGGATATTGTTGGAGGGCCTCGATGGCACATGATAGCTCAGATGGGGGACTTTCCATTGATGACTTCCATACACTCAAGGACAGAGTGTCTGTGATGAGGGTCGACTACCAACAATTATTGATGGATAAGGATTACCTATTGGAGGTTGGCGAGATGTATCACAGGGAATTGAGGGAGAAGGAGATTGAGGTGGGCCGACTCACTCATGATTTTGTGAGCACACGAGGATTCTTGGAAGGCGCAAAGACAACCCTTCAAGAATTAGGGTCCATATTAGAGGGTCTCCTTGAGGAGACTAGTCAGGGATCTACTACATCTATCTCAGCAGAGAGTTAGATGTTTACTTCAGCCACTTCGCTAGAGGATGTTGGTGGTTTGGTAGAGGAGCGCCAGATGATGGAGGTGTGTGAGGGATACCCCGGATCGCTGATGGTTATGGAGGGATATGACCAGGAGACATTGGAGGATGTCCAAGTGTCACAGGGACCACCATCCATGGGTAGTTCTAAGACAGTTGGTCGTACACATACACAAGGGGATTCCAGAGCCATGGGAAGTTATGAGGACACTTCCATTTGTGTTCCAGGATTGGATGACATCCATGAAGAAGTTGATCCAGCAATACACCTTGGATATGTGATGATGCAGGAGGATATAGGAGTTTGCATGAGTACACAGGGGCATATGATGATCAGAGATAGTTCACGGGAGCATGCAAAGGTATACAGTGGAATTCAGGGGACACATTGGATGGCAGGGAGGAGACATACTTAGTGGAGCATGGAGATTCCTCTCCCTTCCTGCTATCAGTACATAGTTCTAGGAGATCACCTTCACAACAACAAAAACTATATGAGTGATGATGGAGGGAGAGTGATTGACCAGTGGTTTGTGGAGTTACTGAATGTTGTACCCGGTGGTTCGAGTTTAGTGATGAGTACAGGTGATTATTCATCATGGGTACTACTGGATGAGCTTTTGGTCAAGTCTTTGGGATTGACCAAAGTCTATGGTACTTTCCAATCCCATAGACAGTTGCAGTTATTTCTATTATCCTTCTCCGATACTTTCATCATAGACAACAACTTAGGGGGAGATAGACAGTGGCAAGGGACATGGAGAGTTGGTAGGCAGAGACCCCCTCACG